>JANSVA010390659.1:0-23134 GCA_025504915.1 Erythroxylum reticulatum | reverse complement strand
CGGAAACTCCAAGATATTAGGAACTTTTGTAACTAAGTTAGTTTGATCACTTTTGGATAGCTTCATAAGCATGTAAATATTGAGCATCCTATATATATTGTAATTTGTGTTAAGTCCTCATTTATAATGTTATTATGTAAATTAAAGTTATGTATGAGTTTCTGTGGATTTGGTAAATGAGTTTAGAACTGAAAAGTTCCCTAGGTGTATGTGCATGTTTCTTTTGTAGTTGTGCATTTCATAATCTAAGTCTTTCATAGGCATATAATTTGTGCATCAACTTCAGGGAAGAAAATTGGACTAATTTAGGCTAAATTATTCAAAGTTGTCTTTTGGAAAGTTGTAGCTTATTTTTCTAGTTTTTCAACGGTACAAACTATGAAAATTTTAAATATTGGAGTCAATAATTATGGTCCTTGTAAGTGGAGAGGCTCAGGAGTTTAGGATGTATCGTTTGATGACATCATATCATCTAGTGAGGATGTATCATCTGGTGAAGATGTATCATCTAGTGATGACGTGTCATCTTGTGAAGACATTTCGTCTTATGAAGATGCTTTGTTTGGTGAGGGCGCTTCGTTTGGTGCACTGTTCGCCTGATCCTATTGTCTGATCCCATTTTTGACCCTCTAGACGATAGAAATTGCCTTCGAGGTCTTAAATAAAGTTTTAGTTCTAGAAGTCCTCTTCAAAATCATTCAAAGAAAACCTTAATCTGAAATCTATAGTAAAAGTTATGCTAATTGTTCTGAGGTAGGTATTATGCTAATTGTTCTGAGGTAGGTACAAAGTGGTTGAGGATATGAGCACGGTTGATTCTTTTGGCCATAACTTCACAACCCGACCTCCAAATTAAGTGATTCTTGAAGTGATAGATTCCCGATACATTTCCTTATCTCTCAATAAATTTTTTAGCTTTTGGGGTCGATTTGAAAGAAATTGATGGAAGGAAAATGAGGGATCGAATAGGAGGGGCATAACTAGGTTATGAACACATTTTGGATTTTTAAGCATGTCTTGAGCTATGGAGCTCCGAATGTGAAGGTCCTTATTTCAACATAAACTAGAGGCTTAGAGCTACAATTAGCTTGAAGAATTCAAATGGTGATGGGCTGCTGTGGGTAAGCCACCCATATGAGATGACGGGAAAGTGAGGGTTCATTAGAACAACCTTATAAGGAAACCCGCTCACGTTTTTCGATTTTAGAACAATTGTTGGGCTCCAGAAATGGATCCAACATATATTCTAGAGTTGGAATGAAGCTTATTGACAAAGAAACCTAATGATTTTTCAGAGGTTAAGGATGCCCAACCTTGCTAAAACCTATAATTTGCTTAGGTTGGAACTATCAGGGATTAAAATTACCATAGGTCATTCATAAACTTGACTAGTTATACTATACTTATAGCCTTGATTTGGATTTTATTTATGAAACTAAACTGCTAAGGAATAAGGTGAAGTGGATGACGTCCATATTACATTTTGAAGTGGGCATCGAGGTCCTTACAAGAGGTTGTAAGGTAGGTTTATGTCGCTTTAGAAGGAAGATCTTCATGTGATATGGTGGAGCTGTTGCATGTGCCCTGTTAATTCCTAAATTTATGCAATTAAGAAATATAATAGAGAAAAGTAGGAGTCGATCCCATAAGGAATTCTTGTTTGCCAATCGTTGTGAAATAAAATACTTAATAGAAGGGGAGGGTTGATCACTTTTTCAATAATGAAAGTAAACGAAGTAATAAAATGAGAGTTTCAATAAAATAAACCTTGATTTACAATTACTTGCACCCTAAGAACTACGATTGATCATTGGCTCAAAATTAAGAACTACGATTGATCATTGGCTCAAAATTATTATTGACACAATCATATATTTGATGTCATACTAAATATCAATCTTTTCTTAGGATTAGTTAATGAAAAACATATAATTCAATTGACTCTTATTACTTAATGACCTTAGATATGATTAAAAATTTAATTAAACAACATCTTTAAAAAAAGAAAGACCAAAGAAGTAAGATAACACAACATTCACAATTACATTTAACATAGTTGAACACTTTTCCTAAAAGAAAATGATCAAAGGAATAGAGTTCTTTACAAGAGGTTGTAAGGTAGGTTTATATTCGCTTCAAAAGGAAGATCTTCATGTGATGTGGTGTAATTATTGTATGTACCCTAAATTAATTCCTAAATTTCTACAATTAAACAAATATAATAGAGAAAAGTAGGGGTCTATCCCACGAGCAATTCTTGTTTGCTAATCTTTATGAAAGAAAATAGTTAATACAGGGTGAGTGTTGATCAATTTTGTAATAAAGAAAGTAAATGAAGTAATAAAATGAGAGTTTTCAATAAAACAAACCTTGGTTTACAATTGCTTCCACCCTAAGAACTACGATTAATCATTGGCTCAAAATAATTATTTCAATGATCATGTATTCGATGTGATACTAAATATTGATCTTTCTTATGATTAGTTAATTAAGAACATGTAACTCAATTGACTCTTATTGTCTAACAACTTTAGATATGATCCAAAATTTAATTAAACAATATCTTTAAGAAAAGAAAGACCATAGAAGTAAGATAACATAACCTTTATAGTTGTATTTAATCTATTTGAACATTTTTCCTAAAAGAAAATGATTAAAGGAATTGAACTTCTATATATAAACTTTAATCTAACAAATGATTATTTCAATCAATAAACTAATCATGTGTATTAGGAATCAATTGCAGATAATCATAAAAGAGAAACATAAAAAAGTCATTCAATACATGAATAATGAAATACCCCACTACTTAATTGCCTCCCAAACTTCAAAGTTCCAAAAATGGCTTCCACGTCCTTAAACCAAGAACAAAAGACTTAGCCAACAATGGCCATAACCATAGCTAGCATCTAAAGAAAGACTACTCTAATATCCGTTAAAGAAAAGAGGGCTTTAAAAAGTTAGAAATTGTAGTTGCAGATGATTTGTTCATGTATCTTGCCTCTATTTATAAACCTATATGAAAATCTTGTGGTTGTGATTCTTTAGATCTCCATATTAACTTTATTAATTTTTACCCATATTTTGTCAAGATAAAGTTTTAAACCACTTTTAATATGGTTTTTTTAAAAAAAAATATTTGAAGTATAGAAGTTGTAATTTACATTTTATGCCACCACATCTAAGATCACATTAGAGTTTTTTTTTTTCCAAAATTCACTTTGATTCCAATAATCTGATCTCCATCTTCAAAATAAATTTTTTTGTTAGCCAAATCTTTTTTATTTACCATTTATTATTTCTAAGATCTCTCTCCATATAAATTTCCAAATTTGAATTAAGGCTCAATTATTTTTTCCAGTTAGATATCTTTAATCGTTACCTTACAAAAAGAAGCAAAATACTAAGTTTTGAACATATTAAAATAAGATTATAGAAGATTTTGAATGTTAAAAATAAGATAAAATTATAAACACACCATAATGCTAAGATCTTTCTCTCTTAATCATATAATTGTTTTTCCTAAGAAGGCTTTTCTAATTCTATATAGGAAATTCTTTTATTTTTAAAGAACCTAAATGCTTAGGAAAAAGTGGTTAGTTAATTCATATTTTCTTAGAATTTTGACGGCCTTTAGTACATTTCTTTATATTATTAAAGGCTACTTTGATCTTATGTTCTCCAAATAATATGGAGGATGATCTAAATACAAAAATAGTTATGAAGGTTATATTAGTGTTAGTTCTAACTGTGATCTTATGGATTTAGGTTTAGCTAGGTACTTGTACAGATGGTCTAATCATAGATTTGATATAATTAATTTTATGGAACACCGTCTAGATAAACTTCTATGAACTAGGGAGTAGACGAGACTTTCCCCATGTATGCTGGTGAGACACCTCATGTAGTCTCTAGTTGTAACGTCAGACTCTCTGAGCCCTTTTGTATTATTCTGTACTTGGAGATGCCACTATATATTGATATATATAAGTTCAAAGATGTATTTAAATTATTTTGGGTATATATATGGTGATTTATATTGTTATATGCCCTTATATGAACTTAGAGTTCATCGGTATGTGAAATTTTAGAGATTTCTGACATATAAGCTTCTAATTGTGTAAAACCGAGTCCATTGGATGGATAAGACCATGGTGGTTAAGTTAAATGTGTTCTAATATCTTAGAGGTGATTAGACATGATTTATAGACTTATTGGACAATTAGAAAGCTTAATTGGAAAAGTTGATGTACATAAGGGCTTATTTGCTAGTTGTTAAAAGTCAAAGCGCATAAATGTAAATTTTCAATTCTTGGAGGATCAATATGTAATTTTTTAAATTTAAGGGGATTAATTATTATTTCCAAAAGTCCAGGGACTAAAATAAAATAAAAGTTTTGGTCATTCCCAGATTTTGGACTTAATTGCAAATTTAGGAAAAGTTTGGAGGGTAAAATGGTAATTTCACATATCCTAAGGACAAAAGGGTAATTTCACCATATTTTGGTCAAAGAAGAGTCAATATTCTAGACCCTTCTTCATGTATGGCCATGCATCCCATTACTAAAGACTTGAAACATTTTGTTTTAATTAAAAGAAAGGAGAGGAGAGGAGGAGAAGAACCATTTTCGACTATCACTAAAACCCTACATTTTCTTTTTGATTCTCCAACCCAAATCAAGATGTTCTAAGCTAATTTGGGATCGAATAACTGAAATATATCATTAGATTTGAGAAATTCTCAAAGGATTTTAAGATATCACCAAAGGAAGGTTTAGGTAAGTTTTGTCTTATCTTTCTCTACATTATGATATTGAGTTTGGTATTAAGATATGTTGTTCTCCATACTTGAATATACATGAAACATGGTTTAGATGAATGAAATAAGTCATGGATAAGCCCCCTTAAGTCAAAACCAAAATGCCCCCTCTTTGGTGAAAGTTTGTGAATTTTTGGATATCTTTAAAATTGATGATTTAAATAAAATCAATTATATTTGTATAATGTGAATTGATGATAAAAAATGAACAATATGTATTTTGGATGAGGCTTGGTCGAATGATGGGAGAAGGAATGGATTAATGTAATGAATTGCATAATTATGATGAATATGGCTTAAATGAAGGGAATTGGATTAAATAAATTGGTGAAATGTGTTGTTATTTGGAAGTGTTTGTTATATAATAAGATAGGAGCATGAATTACTATGA
This sequence comes from Erythroxylum reticulatum, assembly GCA_025504915.1. Lineage (NCBI taxonomy): Eukaryota > Viridiplantae > Streptophyta > Magnoliopsida > Malpighiales > Erythroxylaceae > Erythroxylum > Erythroxylum reticulatum. The sequence continues at coordinate 17,924 of JANSVA010390659.1, read as the reverse complement.
TAAAGTCTTGAAAATACGGCTTGAAAGTTATGCACATTATGTGTTTGTTAAAATATCTAGGTGAATTTGGCTTAGGATTTAAGGATTCGTAATGATATACATTGGAAAGCGGCTTTCCTGTTTACTTAGAGTAAACTTAAATTTTGCTCAAATCGATGAGTAATGGCCGAATCTTATAGATTAAAGAAGGCGATATTGTGTTTTATACACTTATGTGATGATGTATAAATATGAGATATATGTTTGAGTAGTAAATATATTATATATGTCTTTTATATATAAAGGCTTGGGAGCTGCGAATCAAGGAGCTAGTATCGGGGATTGTTGAATTTGAGGGAGTGTACACCTTCTTTTGAGGTAAGTTGGAAAAACTATATCCCTCAAATGAGATTAGGACATCCCAAGATATGTATAATGACTTGTATGAGAATTTTGAACCTAGGTAATGCATAGTAGAATTGAATCTTAAATAGATGCTAGTATACTCATGTATTTAATAAATGACATTGTTTTGAGTAACTCTTTGCACTTGGAGTCCAACTGAGGTTTTTATTACGTATTTTGAAAAATGATATTGTTTTCAACAAACCTATACTTGAAGTGCAAAAGAATAATGTTTTATTTTCTGAAACTACATTTTTGAACAATTTTGCACTTGGAGTGCAAAAGATAACTTTTATTTCATGAAATAATGTTTTAGAATTTACATATGCATAATTGAGTCATGTATGCTGCATCTATATGTTCTCTTTTGGCTTAGAACCATGGCAAGCTTCCATTTTATCAGTTACATCAATAAATAAAGGTATGATGCCTTACTTGATTTTTGTACTTAATATTTGTATATGAATTTTGTGATTGGTGAGCTAACAATTGGCCAATCGTGTGCTAGGCACAATAGATTAAGTGACCCTCATACCTTTGACATTGGTACATAAAAGTCGAGTCATCGAATTGACACCTTTCTACAGAACTTGCGGGTGATTCTATACCTAGGTTTGGACACTGATGAGGTCATCACTTAAGGTCATGACGCTCTTGTCAATTGTAGTCTGAACTCACCACGGATGAAAGTCAAGCCAACACCAGGAATCGGTAGGTGTGCACACTAGTTTGGCAGACTAGTGGTGACACACGATTATTTTGGCTTATTCAGAGATTTATTTTCTGACGAGATTTGGTTTATATATGTGATGTTTTTCTGCTTTTGTGTATTGAAACTGGAACCTATGTTCATTAGATAAGTGATTAATAGGCTAGGTCTATATAGTTCCTAACTAGTATACATTAAGTCATAGGCTAGGCCTATGTATTTCTATGTCATATATGTTCACTCCATTGGTTATCTACACCATCTTGGAGTGTATTGAGTTTTATTTGCGATGTATGTTTTTCCTACTCAATGAGTACATAGTGTACTCACCCCTCCACTTTGCAAGCATGCAGGTTAATTTAGTGAGTTTGAAGCTCTAAGTTGATCGTGCAATTTTTTGACATTTTTTGGGTATTACTGCACGTAGGTAGTCTCTGTTTTGTACTTTTGTTTTATAGTGGCTCATGAACTATTTTTATTAGATTAGTTATGTTGATATGCTTTATGACTTTATAAATTAACTCCTAACTGTCTTGTAGTTTGTAAATTATCTTATGTATGAACTTTTGGTACTGTTGTTGAGATTGCTTTTAAATAGACTTAAAAGTCCAGAAGTTGTGGTAGAATTTTAATATGAATATAGAAGTGTGTTTAAAATTGTTTGCAAGTGTTTGATTGAGTTTTGGGATTTTTAAAATACAGTCGTTATGTTGGCCAAAATTTTTTAAAGGGAAGATATATTTAGTTAGCCTTACATAGTCCAATTAAGGATACCGTGAGTGTCTTTAGCCTAGGTATACGACAGTTGTCATCTGCCCGATTTGGTACCGAGTCGTGACACTAGCAATCAATTACCCATCTTATTATCCTTTAGTCACTCTTCTTCCTCTTTTCCTAAAGATGTCAAAACTTTCAAAAAAATAAAATTTTTATAATTTCCGATCGAATCTCGATAATTGAATAACTTCAATAATTAAATTGCATCATAAAATAAGAAATCTTACCTGATTCAATATTCTTATTGAAATCCTTTGAAAGCTTTTCGATGTGTCAACTACGAGCTATTCACGTATCCAACTTCTAACAGTATCTATACAGTAGTTTCCCAACTCTTGAGCAGAAAAATCAGGAGTGTTAGCTGTTTTATGCTAATTTCCTATTTCTAGGAAAAGAATAATAAAATCAAATATCTCATATTTGATTTTTAAAGTTTTTAAAACTTTATAATTAAATCAAATTTATTAAAATTAAATACATAAATTATAATTAAAGTCTAACTCTAACTTATTTAATTTAATCAAATAAAATGTCTCGTATTTGATCATAAAGTTTCTCAAACTTTATAATTAAGGCCAACTTAATTGAAATTGATTTTTCTCTTTTAAACTGCTTTATATGTGTGACCTATTAGGTTCCTAATATATTGGCAATGATTATAATTCTAATTCATAATTAAAATCAGATAAATCAAAACTTCTTTTAATTTATCTTTAATTTTCTAATTAAACAATTTATAATCATAGATCAAGATTGACGTCTAGCAATATGTCATAACCACCTAAATATTACGAGTGTCAAAGTGGTTTGATTTAACCTATCCATGCATGGTTATGATATACAATTTAATTCTTTCATTAACCAATTTTCCAATCTCATGTGATATTTACCTTAAAGGTGTTTTTTTCTAACCTTTTTATTAGGGTTGGGACTGAAAACTAATTTAGAAAAATATTCATATATCTTTAGCGACAATGATAGTTATATTAGAAACCAATCCTGATAGAATCAGAGGCGCAATAGAAAAATAAAATTTTACGGTTTCCAATCGAATCCCGATAATTGAATATCTTAAATAATTAAACTTGAATCATAAAATATGAAATTGTACATAATTCAATTTTCCTGTTGAAATCCTTTCGAAACCTTTTCGATGTGTCAACTACGAGTTATTCACATGTCCAACCTTTAACAGTATCCTCAGAGTAGTTTCTCAACTCTTGAGAGGAATTAAGCATGAGTGCTAGCTTCCTTATTTTTATTCCTATTTATACAAAAGCATCAGGTTTTTTAATTTCTATTAGGATGTCAAAGTAGTTTGAGTTAACTTATTCATACATAGTTATGATATATAATTTAATCCTTACATCATCTAATGTTCCAATTGGACATAGTATGAATATAATGATTACACTTTTCTATCCAATTATGTTCATTCTTACTAATTAATAATTAATTTATAATTGATATTTGAAAATATGCTTTCAAATGTCAATTCAGTCTGAACAGAGAATTCTATAAACACTACTAATTAAGAACAGTAGAATATTTTCTCTAAATTGACTTACTCAACTATCTTCATATGGTTTATACTACATCTAAGTATTACCGACTGAATTATCAAAGGACAATTCATAAATAGCATTAAAACATAATAACTCTCATATAGATACCTTGGTAATCTCAAGTTAAAGGTCAATTATACAACCATTATTATGAGGAAATCCACAGACACATAAGTAATATTCCATTTGAGATCTACATAGTCAGGTCAGTTCAATAAATTTATTCTCTAATAAGCACTCACATATTAGTTTAAGTATCTTTATACTAAATTTATGAGATCAATTACTTTTTTCATAAGAAGAAAACATAATGTGTGCTAATCTTACTATTTCATCAATATCTTGTCTTGATGAAAATACAATTAGGAATATTTAGGCATAACACATAAATGTAAATTGAATCTCATAATTATGATTTCATTGTAATTTCAATTATATAATCCAAGGATTGTACCTTTAGTATTAAAACATAAAATGTAATTAAGTTAATACATAAAGATAAATAATTCCTTTTATTAATTATAATAATGTCATATATAAATTTGCAACCAATCGATTGACTGCAAAGAGATAAACTAACAAGCTATTAGTTTAAAACCACTATTTTAGATACAATGGGCATACAACAGTGGTAGACTGGTAATATTTATTGGTAGATTGGTAATATTTATTTGCATTCCTCTTATTATGTAGTCTAAATTAAGTATATTGACCTACATTATAAATAAGGTTCTAAAATACTCTTAAGTTTTTAGAAGAATAAATTATTCTCTTTTGATGGTTGTTAACTTCTCTTTAAAACTTTTTTTGTAGGCTATTCTTTCATATGTTGTGAATTTATTTTTCCTTCAAAAAACTCTCTACTCTCTAGTTGATAAATTGTTTAGAGGATTTTGGTGGTGTGTTTATAAAGACTAATAACATTGATGGAGTAAGTTGGAATTCTTATTATAAATCCAAATTCCTTAGAGGTTCAAGTTCAAAATTTTTTCTACTTTTGGTGAGGGCTTTTTAGTAAAATAAAAATGGAACTTATTAAAAAACATTGTTCTTTGTGCTCTAGATTATTCAGAGTCAAGTGCTTTTCAAATAGGGATTTGGTCAATATCTGAAGGGGCGATAATCCCTTCTTCACATGGGCTAATATCTATAATTCTTTATGGATGTTAAAAAGGCCATACATGAAGAATTTTTGGAGGGATTTTTTCATAGGATAAATTAACTTGGAGTTATATGTAAAATAGTATTTTTTATTACATTTGCCTATCACCAAGTTTTGGAGGATTCAATTCATAATGGGACTTTATCTAGCAGTGATAGTTTCTCCTCTCTGGACTTTAGCTAGCAGTGATAGTAGGTAATACTCTGTTAGCCTAAATTTCTCCTATACATACGTTTAATAAATAGATAAATCTCCAAACCCAAAACAGTCTAGTTCACTCAATCAAAGACCTTTGTTTCCTGGCTCCAAATTGGTACAACCCACCGGAAGCATTTAGGAGGTACGAGTTTCCAGTAATTTATGGTAAGGAAAAAAGGATGCCTTTCTTCAATAATGCAATTCCACTCCTTTCCTAGGATTTTGGCCATCGATAATCAGTTGTTATTCCTACTTGAATCCTTTTAAGACCGCTACTGCTCAGGTTAGCTTCTCCTCCATGCGATTATGGTTAACTATTTTTTCTTTTTCTTTTTCTGATTTCATGTCTCTTTGGTATCATTTTCTGGATTTTAATTGTATGTTGCTTTACATGTGATTTTACTGTAGATTGTTCCTCCTCTATTTCACCCGGCACATACCTGTGTTGCTTAACTAGTCTGACTTTCACTCTCCCCAACTCTGTGCTACTAGTTCCTCAAAGTGGAGGATAGTTACAGAACCTTATTGTAGTATCACCATCACTTTGCCCAAATGATTACTGAACTGAGGATATCAACTTCTAACTCACCAAACCTATAGTCATAAAGTGATATACTCTTCCTATACTTAGCAAAATGCACATTTGCGTAATAGGAATATGAATTCTTCATGTGCTTACATTGTCTGCTATAGTCTCTAAGAAGCTAATAACCTTTGTTAGAATTCTTTTAGATATTTTCTAGTTAATATTTTCTCTCTAATACTAGAGAACACTATTTCTTTGACTTCATTCAGACTGTTCTCCTAATTTTTTAATCTCCTTACATTGCATTCCTTCCATAAACCGTTAACACAAACACCTAATTCTATTAGGTAAACCATCTTAGTAGCTTTTGGAATATATGAGTTTACTAACCATTGCACATCCTCCATAACATAGATCTTGTTGATGCTTCACTAATAATTGAGCGTAAACCAGCTCCAAACAGTGAGAGAGTAGGGACATTTAAAGAGTAAATGATCACTACTCTCTTCTCCCACTTTACAGAGGGAGCAAGATGGACTTAAGTTAAGGAAAGCCAAATTATCCACTATACTAAGTCCATTTTTCATTACTGGCAATAATAAGAATGCCACTCTTGGTTGAAGAACATTACTCCAAAATATCTTATACCATTCCACCCTGGCCTCATCTGTTAGTAGTTTTTCCTATCATATCTTATTTGTATTATTAGTTATAGACACATTATTCCAAAAGTAGCAATCTTGGACATCTAGATTAGGTAAATGTGTAAGGGTTAAGTTCCCAATTGCAATAGGATATGCAATCCAATTCATCCCATTCATTCAATTGCATATTTTAGCATTCCTAGGACAATTAGTCAGAATCATCCCAACCTATTGATTTTGTAGAAGTGGACCGTGCCCTCTCTAGTTTTCAAACTACAATAAGGCCTTTCTCCCATTACCTACTTAACAAAAGGTGTGGATCATAACTTCATTCTTCATTTTGAGTAATTGATTGAACCATATACTTCTCCCCTTAAGGAAGGAGTCATTCATTCATCTTAGCCATAATGTGTCTTTATCTTTCAAAATTCTCCACAATCTCTTCAATATCTGTAGCACCACACTCTCGCAAGATACGTACTCGACATCCTCAGTGATGTCTGAGAACTTGCCCCGTGGGGGTGGAATGCTAGCACAATCAGCCAGTAAAATCTCATTACAGAACAATGCACGCATATGCGAAAATCAATAATCAAATTGGGCCATTCTTTTCTTTTGTAACGTCAAAATCACATTTATTATTATTATACTCAAGATCAGTCTCCTTTACAAACCTTTCCACTTTGGAAAGTTCTTACATACAAAAATATTCAAATACACATTGTACAATAATTGCAGAAGACTTTTGATAAAAATAAGAAAATAAAAATACAGACACAAACTGATCCCGACCTCTATCTCTTACTTGAATGCAGTACGTATACTTTTGTTTACTTAACGGGGTAACTCTTCTGAGTCTGAAAGAAAATATTGCAAATTTTGGGTGAATTTTTGCAAACTCAGTGACTGACCATCTTCAATAGCTCTCTCAATCATATAACACATACAGTTCATCAATCCATCATATTGAGTCATATACATTGCATGTTCACTTAAGCATAAATCACATTTAGAAAGCATTCAAATTATTAAAACATGCATATCAATTTTATATGCAATGCATAGGAGACTCACTTTCAATTATTATTGTTATAACCGAGTGCCTATAACTATCCCGTATCTATTGTGGATACTGGGCTCATTGATAATTGTCCCGTGTTTGTTGGAGATATGGGGCTCATTTTATATAGTAAGCTTTTGGCTCTTAACCCCTTTCTGAGCTCTAAGCTCTTTTTTAACTTTTGAACTTTAAGCTCTTTTTCAGTGGCTAATCTGGTCACAATAATGTTCATGTTTTATGCATTCATGTAATAGAATGCTTCGCATTTTCATATTCTGAATCAATCACATGATCAATCAGTCACTTTCACATATCATTGAACCTTAGTCCGACATCCAATATTTAAGTTGAGAATCACTTTTTCATTCATATGCATATTCACATTTTCCTTCGAAACTAGGTCCGGCATTTAACAATCAAGTCATGTGTCATATATTTCATCAAATTCACATACAAGGAGCATTTCAATATTCTCACATTTATCAAACTCCTCGGACATTTAATGTTTGAAATTTAAAACAATCACATTCACATTGCAAAATCATTAAATATATAATACAAGAAGAACAATCAGTAAGTATATGAAGACTCAATCACACACATATTAGCTTCCATGATTCGGAAACGTCTGGATGCAGACATTCTATCTTGTGTCTCAACATTATACATTATTAATTGCATAAGCATATGAACACTCATTCACACACATATGTATATGTGTTGTGTATAATGCATGCTCAATGACAATCCCGAGTATATTATTTAAATTCACATCTTATGTTCATTCTCATTTCATAATTCATATATGTCTAATTGAACTTAGGTTTACCCTTCATTTGTACACGATCATTCTAAGTTCAATCTTTACCCTTTATATGTGTTGAGCTTATTCTTAAACTTACACCTCAAGAACACTTAGTTCTTTTAATGTCATAATCTAGTTTCTCGTCATTTCTTTTCTAACATTATATGCTCTCATAATACTCAATTATCATTTACATTTACTTAATACATATAACTAAACTCCTTTGGATCATAACTGCAATCATATGCACATCTTCATTCTCATTAAACTCATGTCTTTGGTACTTTGATATCATCCTTTCATTCACTAAGCTATAACCCCAATTATCACTTCAAACATATCACACATTAGTCACTTAATCAAGACATCATTCTAGGTTCATTCTAAGTCCCATTTAAGCCTTAATCTCCATCACTTGACCTGTGATTGTCAGTTAGGAAGACATCCATGTCTGTTAAACAGACCTTTACAGGTCTCTTACTGAAACTTGAAATTGTGACCCTCTAGACATCAAATTATCTTCTCCGGGTCTTCATAGAAGTTGTAGATCTCGAAGTTCTCTTTCTAAGCATACTTAAATGACCTCAATCCAAGTCCTACAAAAAAAAGTTATGCCTCTTGCGACAAAGTATATCCAAGTGCATCCACATTTTACAGATTCTAACTCTTTACTTACTACATTCACTACCTTAAGCTTGTCTATCATTTCTAATTTAATTTCTCCTCATTTTCCCATCATTATAACTCCATTTCAACTCAATATCATCCATAAAAAAATTCTAGTCCAGATTGATCATGAACATTAATAACAGAACATACATATATATACACATTCATCATCAACTTCCTACACATATTTAACTTCATTTTTACTTTCATTTCACTTCTAAATATCACCTTAATTCTTCCTATTTCAAGATACCACATTACTCCCTTTCTTTATCTCTAGAATCATTTTATTTCATCACAAAAATACTAAAAAAGATTCACATTAATTCATCAAGAAACAGAACAAAAACCCATTAGGTATCCAATTTTTCTGCACTTTTTCCTAGACCGAATACTCAAATTCAGGTCAAATTTCGAAACTCTTAAAGATAGAATTTAAATTCAATGTCTGCATGAAAAATGTAGAAATATGTCACTAATTTAATCCAAATCAATAATCACCTCATTTGGATATCTGCAGAATAAGTTATGGCTAAATTACATATGCATAATCAATGGATAATGTTACAGCTACCATTTTCCCAGCACCCTTTAAACACCATTTACTCAATTTAATCCAGCATTATATCATTTCATAATTTATTATCCATCAAAACACAAAAGCAAGACATGAATCTAACCACATTTCTCATCCACATTTTTGCGTATACTCATCCTCAATTTATGAACATTTAACCTCTAATTATCAGCAAATCATGTTTCATTAATCGAATCAAGAAAAGTGATGCTTATACTTGATTCAACCAAAGCTTGCTCAATCACCTGAAACCCTAGCTCTCCAACATATACGATCATTACAAATGAAGGTGGAGTAGGTTAGGTTTTCTAGTGGTAAAATAAAGAAGGTAACAAAAATGGAAGTAGCAAGTGAAGGGTAAGAGCAAGGTTCAAAATAAATACTTGGGAGAAGAGAGTGTCGTAGATGGAGAAGAGAGAAAATGAAGAAAAATGAAGGAGATGAAGATCAGAGAAACATATGTCGTGTTTAGCAAGTGAAAGGCTCAAAAATGGTCTTTCACTTAATAAATTCGTGACTTAAACATATAGTGTGTGTCACTTGCCACATGTCACTCTCTTAAGGTCTCTTCTTAGTCTTTGATTAACTAGTCCATTTGTCTCCAATTTATAGTCCAATTGTCTCTCAATTTTCAATGACATACGTGATTGAATCTTATTGTCACATATTAAAATTTCTACTGCTAGTTGACATTTATTTCTGCCACTATTTGTCAATTATTCTGCTACTTGTCATTTTTTCTCGTCCAAAAATATCCTTAAATTTTAGACAATTCTCAAATTTTCACCAAAAATTTTGAATCAATAATTATACTCTCCAAATCAATTCTTAACATATACAATTCACAATTCTATATATAATTATATTTATAGATTAATTATACCTAAAAAATGTCAATGAATGCATGTACAATCATTTTAGTGTGCAAAAATCAATATTCAGATGTGTGTATGCTAACATTATGCATGAGCATGAAATGCATTTTTCTAAACTCTTATTGTTAGTTCTCAATTATAGAAATCTAAGGTCCCACCACCTTAGTATGGGAATGGGATGTCACAATATCAATACTTTATTTGTAACCTTAGTGGAGTGGATTCTTGACCATCCTGCTTCCTTTGGCTTACATACCTTTAACCATTTAACAATGGGAAAAACTTTAATATCAAGTGAATGACCCCATAAGAAGTTCCTTATAATCCTTTTAATAGTTTTAATAAAACCTTTTGATAGGAAAAAGTGAGAACTTCAATATATATGTAGAGAATTTAGTACAAATTTTATCAATTGAAGCTTACCTCTATAAGAAAGATCCTTATTCACCCAATCCTAGTCTTTTTGAATTTTCTCCACTAAGGGCATACTTCCTCTAAAGCACAATCTTCTAGTTGTTATAGATAATCCCAAATAAATGAATGAAGGGAATTTCCTATTCATTCCTATCAATCTTAATATGTTAGGTCGATTGAGTTGGCACTTTTCAACAAGAGAAGGTGACTTTTGTTGAGGTTGACTGTCATGCCTGACAAGGTTTTAAAATAAGTAATAGTATTCTTCAACAATTCAATTGATTTTAGGTTAGCTCTATAAAATATAACAACATATTCAGTAAAAAAATTTATAATAGAGGTTTTCTTACATTTTAAGTGGTATCTAAAGATAAATTCTTTGCCCACTTTATCTTTCAACATTAAAGTTAAAGCCTTTATGTACAAAATGAAGAGGTAAGAAGAAGATAGGTCTCCATGCCTCAATTGTCTAGACCTTTTGAAGGACAATGAAGGTGAACCATTAATTGGGACGCTGAATGAAGTAGAAGATATACACTCCTTGACCCACCCAATAAAGATCCTAAGGAATCCATATACACCATCAGTTGAATAATGAATTCCCACCAAACATTGTCAAAAGCCTTCTGAAAATTGATCTTCATTATATAATTTGGAGAGGAATTTCTTCTAGTATAACTTTTAAGTAGTTCTTGAATGACTAGGATAATGTCATTAATAAATATGTTCTTTAGAAATGCTTCTTAGCTATCACCAATTAGAGATTGAAGGACACTCTTCACTCTATTTGATAGGATCTTAGTAATAACCTTGAAGATAAAAATTAAAGCATAAAACAGGTATAATTCACCAAAATTTAAAGGTTTGATAACTTTAGGAAACAAGCATATAAAAGTTTTATTTATCTCCTTAAGCAAAACTCCTTTAATGAAGAATTCATGAAATGCATCCTTGACTAGTTATCATATTTTAACCCATAACTTTCGATATAAGTAAATATTCAACCTATCAAAGCCCAAGGCCTCCATCCAATTCAGCTGATAGATAGTTGCCCATATCTCTCTATCTCTTATAGGCTTTATAAGTTCTTGAAATTCCACTACAATAACCCTTTTAGTAATGAAGTTCTTTAATTCATCAAATTTTGAGGATCCTTTTTAGATAGAGCCCATCCAAGCTTAAAAGTGGTTAACTACCCTCCTCTGAGATGTCTTTTTGTATAATGAGTATCCTACCATCCTGAGCTTGAATAAAAGAGATCTAATTTTTATTTTTCCCTCTTAATTAGAGAATTAAAGAAGAATTTTGAACACTTATCTCCATCCTTAAGCCAACTTATCCTAGCTCTTTGTTTGATTAAGGAATTATGATCCTTAATTATTTAGAAATAACACTTTAAGTTTTACTTCTCTTTATAGGTTATCTTGAGAGGAGATGTTGGGTATTTGTCAGTATCCTTTTAACCTCTTCAATAGCTGCTTTGGTGGAGACTTCTCTTCTAGCATTAAGCATTTTAAGCTCCCTTTTAATAGCTTTTAACTTCTACAAGCATATGTATTGTTTAGTCCTATTAATAGGAATCTATATCCCTCTCCTTGTAACATCATGAAAAGCTTCATCCTCCACCAGAAAGTTATTTTATCTAAATAGAAAGGTTTTAATATTTCTTTGAAACATTCCGTCAACTTTAAATAGAGAATGGTCTGAGAATAGAGGGTCCATTACATTAGCCTTACTTTTAGGGAAGTTAATTAACCACTCAGCATTAACCAAGACCTTATCTATCCCTTTTTGAATAAAACATCTATCACACTATTTATCACTCTATGTGAACTTATACCCTTTATTTTTTAGATTAGTGGTCGCCATTTGTTTAACACAGGTTTTAAAGTCCTTTGAATAGTTTTTATGCTACATTTCCCTTATGCCTTTAACCTATAGATTGTTGAATTAAAGTCCCCATAAATTATCTAGGACCCTACACAAAGTCCATGCATTCTCTTTAAGTTACTCAACAAAGTGACTCTTTGAAAATCCAGGTTAGATACATACACACATGAGTTCTCAAGTAAAATGTGCAACTTCATATGTATCAGTTGATCTGTTGAGCCTAATACCTCCACCTTTACAAAATCTAAGTTATAATATACTATAATTTTTCCACAAGCATGACTTTGATGGTTAGTATCAAAATTCCATTTGGCTTTTAATCTCCCAAGCTTATTCAAGTTCTCTACTTTACTTTTAGTTTCCAGAAGTCCTAACATATATTAGACCTTTATAGATATAAAATTTCATAAAGTAATAAGTTTATTTGCGTTATTAAGTTCACAAACATTCCATAATAGGATCAAATTAATTCTAATGTTTTCTAGAGCCCTTAATTTTACTACTCATTTGAGTTCTCCTAGTGTTAACACATTGGAATTGCTTATCATTTACTTCATCTTTCTTGGAATTGTTTACATTAGATACACTAGGGCTAGCTGTTTTATCTTCAATAACTTTTTTATATGCTCCATTATTATCCTCTTAACTTTCCATATCCATTACATTTAGACCATACCATTTCCTTGCTAATCCTCACCTCCTACGTAGCCTTACCATTTTCTTAGTCTTGAAAGCTTGGTTAATCCATCTTTTCAAGCATTTCACTACTAGAGCGAGGTTCTTCTAACTCATAAGTTCATTGTAATCTCCTTTTACAAAAATTTTTATAGTTGGCCACCATATCTTCCCCTAAGATTTGGAAGATGGCTTCCATTTGAATGATACTATCTTTAATTAAGTTATTTCCTGTATCTAGCCTCATAATAGGGATGTAATCTAGGAGTTTCTTTCATTTAGTGAACACTTACGCAAAAATTGGCATAACAATTTTTCTCTTCCCAGTAATATTCTCATCTATACATATAGGTTAGTCTAAGTAACTTGCAAGCATGCTAAGACCTTTTGTAGTCTAATATTTTAGTTGAATACTATAAATGTTAATCCACAAAGGAATATTTTTAACCTTAATCAATTCCAATCTTATCTAAGGTTGCCACAGTTAAAAGAAGTGTAGAAGTTGAGAGATATGCCATGGACCTTCTTCCACAACATTCAAAGCTACCAATTTTGAGGTAAAAACAATGATTAAAAAATTAAATCGATTTGTTCATTTCAATCGTGAAAATCTTGAATCGTTCAACTTTTTTGTTTCAATTTTTAATTTTTGCTCAATTTAATTTAATAACCTAATTGTTTAACACTAATTAGTTTGTTAATTAATCGATCGATTTTTATAAACCAATCAATTTTTACAAACCAAAATAAACCAATTAGTTTTTATTTAACATTCTCCTTTTTTCAATTAAAGTTCTTTTTTCGATGGATAAGGATATTCTCCTTTAATTTCAAATGTTCAAATTTATTAAATATTTAATCGATTTTATGATGGTTTAACATCAGTTAAACCTTTAAATCTTAAAGCTTGATTTTATGATGGTTTAATATCAGTTAAACCTTTAAATCTTAAAGCTCTTGTTTTACCAGTTTAACTTTTGATCTGGTTTTTAAAATATTGGGTAAAAAAGAATAAGATCATGTTTTATTAAAAGAGGAGAACCTCTATTAGACCTTTATTCCTCTAATGATAATGTTTCCATCTCTGTATTATAGGAAAAGTAAGTCTTTAGTCTATATAGATCTCACAAAGGTGACTTCCCAGCTATGGATTTCCTTCAACACTTTAATATTTGGCATTACAACTGCCTTCCCATCCTACTCCTCCAGAGGACTATAATGCTAGGAGAGGTTTGAATGATCCCCCACCATCTGCTTCCAACTCCTTCCCTAGGGTGGGTCAAGATGTCACTTTGCTTGCAATAAAGTTGAAGATGAGGTTGGATCTAGCTGAGAAGTCTATTTTAAGATAGACACAAAATAGGTTGATAAAGGTTTTGGCTGAGTAAAGGATAGAGAGGAAGAGAAGGATAAAGGATTAGTAGAAGAGATTTTAAACATTGGTGATGTTATGAAGGTGGAGGATGTTAATGGAAGTAGTAAAGTTTTATGGAGTGGGATAGAAAGGTGAGAGGAGAAGCTTGGAAGGGCAAAGGTGGAAAGGGTTCTAGATTTGCAAATTATATTCGTAGGAAAAAAATAAAATAGCTTTTTTATGAAGAAAGTAGCAAACTTCAATTCCTAAAAAAGGTATTGAAAGTTAGGTGGGTATAGTTGATTGGATAAAATACCCTTCAGGGAAAGATGAGGAGAGAAGGAAGATAAGGTCGAGAAGAGAGCTTGTAAATTAAGAAAACCAAGATGAGAAAAGAGTGTACGAGGAGAAGGAAACAAGAGAAAACATACAAATTAGATGGATAGAGAATCATAGTGAGTGAACGTGTTTGTAGATGGAGAGAGAAGCTCTTAAAGACCAAAGATGTCCTGCTTACAAGAAGGTAGCCAATTAGAATAGACATTTCTTTATTAGATAAAAAATTGTCCTTAATGTGTTTTCTTTTATAGAATAATCAGTGGTTCATCTTCTATTGATTAAAGATACTTGGTTAACTCTTCAATAGGGTTAAGATGATCTAGTCTTTTTGTCAATTCATTTAGTAATTAAGTTGTCTTGCTATATAGTGATAATTGTGGAGCTTTAAAAATAATATGATATTCAAGGACAAGCCTTGAAATTTAGAGTTACATTACTCTAAAAGCTAGATTCTCTAAGGAAAAAAAGGGTAAATGCAAATATAAATAATATTTTGATTCTTTTACAACTTACTTTTTATGCTAAAGGAACTTCAAAATTTGATTTAGAAATGGTATTTTTAAAGAAAAAAGTTCTTAAAATTCAATCAACAAATTGATTGGAGTTGGGGTTGTAATTTACAATGATAATTCTAACATGTCATTGGTGACACTAAAAATTTCTTTTTTCTTTCTCAATAATAGAATAAGTGTGAGATATCTTTCAAAAGTTTGAAAATTACTCTTTTTTTTTACATCTATCGAATGTTTGATTATCTCAGTGATTATTTTAAAGTTAGCTCAATCTTAAATATTGCGAGTTTAATTTGTTATTGACTTTATTAAAAAATCATGAATTTACCTCTCTTAGATTTATTCTTAAAGAGGCCAATGGTCTTGTTTATATTAGAACCAAGTTAACTTCTTGGTAATTTGTTGTGGTTTATTGTTTCATCTTTTTTCTAAATTAGATTATGAAGATGTACTCCATTCAATACTAAAGCATGTGTTTTTTTTAAATAATATGAATAATTACATGTTTTAGAGGTTTATTTTGCCACTTGCATATTGTGAATAAGATAACCTTCGTGTTGGTGGGACTTCATTGCATTAAGGGGCAACTAGCAAAATGTGATTTGTACCCTAGGCTAAGGTTCATAATCATCCAAATTTTGGTTGGCATGGTGGAGCATCTTAGGAAGCGATCTTCTATTCTTACTATTCTACTCCAACTTTGTGCTAAGTCACTACATTCATCCATTGCAATAAATAAAGACAGGTTGAATGGTTAAAATGGCCTGGACTCAAAGTGGCACAAGACAAGGGAACAGAAGATCTGTACCAAGCATCTCCCTATTAGCAACCCCACGTTTTACTGTCACGCTGCCATTGATGCCCTTTAAATGGGGGATTGATTCTCTGGCCCTCATACTTTGGCCCTAACCTGTCAAATGGCTTAGATCTAGTAGGAATGACTTAGATCTAGTAAGACAGATTAGGGCTAAAGTACTAGTGTCGGAAAATTTCAGGGCCTCTAAATGACCATCATTACCTCCTAATATAATATCATGAAACATAAATTGTTCTATTTATGGATACATTAATAATAATCAATTTAAAATAGAAAAATATTGAAGGGTTAGTTATGAATATTATTAATATGAGATCATTTCAACTGAGCATACCTTTCATAGTTAAAGAAACGGATTTGGTCTTTTTTTCTAATTATCATATTGATGTCCGATTAGTTTTTGGTCTCTCAAGGTCTCAGGGCAACGTTAGTTCTTGGTAATTTTATTTCGCTTTCAGATCTTTTGGTTCAAGTACTTTAGCCTTACCCTGTACTAAAGGATCTAGGCCATCTATTTAAGTGGAGACTATATCTTGTGTCAGAGGATCTAAGCCATCCATTTAAGTGGACTAGATCTTCTAACACAGGGTAGGGTCAGAGTACCTGACTAGAGGATCTGGTTTCTTTTATTTCAGAGATGTTTGATTGATGGCTGCCAATAGGTTGATACAAAGTACGGAGCTTCCTAGAAACATCAAGTCAAGTACTATCAATATCTGAATGCCATTTGCAGATTTCTCGACCATTCTCACAATGATTATAATATCTTATCTCAATGTCTAATTAGTGAAATTATCACCCCCTTTTTTTTTTTTTTTGTATGCGTCTACTCTGAGTGGTTAAGTTGGCAGTAAATTCAATTATACGCTAATCTTTTTTCTTATTTTAACACTAAACTAGCCTCCGACTAACTCAAACATCATCTCATTACTTCTTTTTGATAATGACACATAGTAAACGAGGAGACACACGTCGTTGGGTCGTCGAGTAGAGGGAATCAAAAGGGAGACAAAGTTAGCCTATGTATCACGTCTTACAATGCAGAATGACTTTAAATGCGCAACAAATCTTCAATTCTGAATATCTGTTCCTAATATATCTCTACCATTATGAGAATATAGGAGAATTGGACAGTGAGAACAGAAGATTTGTTACCTTTATTGGGTAGCCTCTCCTTCTTGCCCATGTCTTTTTCATTGAATTGAAGTTGATCTCATCCTCAGCTGTTGTTGTTCTAGATATTTTAAAAATATTTTTAGTAAGTTACTTAAGAGGATAAAAGGATGGGATTAAACATAGAACAACTAAAAAAAATTTAAAATTTAAAAGTTTAATTGGTAATAAACTACTATAAAATTAGTATATAATAAATAAAAAGTAAAAATTATAAAAAATGAGTAAAATATAGTATAAAATAAAATACTTTATTTAAATAAAAATACATTAATAATGTCTATTAATATGTAATAAAGTAATAATAAATCAAATAATTTAAATCAAGATTGATTCTAATATTAATTTTAAAATAATAATTATTATTATATTTCTATATTATCATTTTTTAAAAGACTCATAAAAGTTGAAGTATATTTAAAGAAAGTCAATTGAAAGGACTCTTTATTTAAACTTTTTTTAATATCCTTTAAACATACTTTTTTATATTTTAAATATGGATTAATTGTTTAAAAAACCTAAACTTTTGCCAAATTTTAAATTATAACCCGAACTTTAAAAAGTATTAATAAAATGCTCAAACTTTCAATTTTTTCAATTCTAGGCCAAACTTCAAAAAGTGATAATAAAATGTTCAAACTTTCAATTTTCTTCAATTTTAGCCTAACGTTATACGTTGTTCTTCCGATATTCTCAGCCATTTGTTTTTTGTTTGTTCTTCTAACCCCCTAAATTATTCTCGCATTTCAGCATACTACATTAGTAAGATCATCGGGATTGCATAATCTGATTTGGATCA
>JANSVA010390552.1:0-23137 GCA_025504915.1 Erythroxylum reticulatum | reverse complement strand
GTTGTGTTTGAAACTTGATTATGGATTTGATTTAAGAGATGGAATTAAGATATATTTTTAAGTTGCACAACGAGTGTTGGTACCTTAATAGACTTACAAATATCAGGTTAATAAGAAATTGAAGAGAGATCTTAAGTATAAGTTAATTATACTTACGATTAATTTAAATCTAAATGATTAGTTCAAAGTAATTTTGAGAAATTAAGAGATTACAACTTAACTTTTATCTATTTCAATTAGGATTACTTACTTAGATCTCAAAAGAGGATAATCAAAATCTTTGGATATCTAGGATCAAGTATAATTGAATTCACAAGGTAAAAGGAAGACAAAAAAGGATATAAATCCATAAGTTTCTATCATTGAGTAACTTCAATTTCACTCTTATCCCTTACTTGTTCATTTATCAAGTTTTGATAATTTACTTTAATTTTCAGTCAATTCAATCTTTTATTACCTTATACAAAGTGTAATTCAAATTTTTAGGTGGCTATATTTAATCCTCTTGGGAACGATATTAGTTATACTACAATATATGACTCGTATATTGGCAATATAATATAAAACTAACGAACAAGTTTTTAGTACCATTTCTAAGGATTACAATTGTAGCATCTCATACAATTTGAATTCTTTTGATCTAAGGATTTTGATAATTTGTTTCTTGTATGACTACAGGTTCATAAACATAAGAATCAAAAGGAGCTCAATCAAATTAGGAGATACATCAATTTCTGATATCACTGACATCACCATGCAAGAAAGGGAAAATAACATAGTGCCAAGAAACTATAGATAAAGCGATGACAAAAGAAGGAAACAAAGGTTTACATCAAATGAGCCTTATGGATTTCATGAGGCCAGGTTTTAATGTGAATCAATAGGACATCACAAGAACCCACGTCTTAGCCAACAACTTTGAGATAAAGTTATCCTTATTAATTATGAGACAAACTAATATGTAAT
Source organism: Erythroxylum reticulatum (assembly GCA_025504915.1). Taxonomy (NCBI): domain Eukaryota; kingdom Viridiplantae; phylum Streptophyta; class Magnoliopsida; order Malpighiales; family Erythroxylaceae; genus Erythroxylum; species Erythroxylum reticulatum. Next base: position 22,171 of record JANSVA010390552.1, on the reverse strand, counting down.
TTATAGATTGGCCAAATGAAGTTATCACAACTTGGGAGCAATTTGTACAAACCTCTTTAATGAAGTATTTTCCATTGACGAAGACCCCAAGAATCATTAAGGAGATCATAAATTTCTAGTAGATTGACGAAGAGTCCTTATATAAAGCATGAGAGTGATTTAAAGAATTACAAAGGAGCTATCCGCACCAAAACTTACCAAAGGAATTATTGTTGTAAACATTCTATAATAGAGTTAATACATATACAAGGGAGACTATAGATACAACAGCTAGTGGTTCTTTGATGAGAAAGACTATTGATGCCACACAATGGCAAATAATAGTTACTTATGGACAATAAAGAGGGGCAAGCAACAAACTTTCAAAAAGCATAAGGGAGTGAAAGCTACAGATTCAGTGTCAGCTTTGCAAGCTCAAACTTTAGCCCTTAGTAAGAAATTAAGCAAACTACAAGCCTCTTCTTCTAACCAAGTGAAGGTAATACAATAATGAAGTGACTTTTTTAGGCAAGAAAGCCACATGTCAATTGATTTTTTTATGGATAGCAATGGTATGAAATAAACCAATTTCATATGAGCCCAAGAATGGGGAGTTAACAATCCATACTTTAACCCATATGATCTTAAGTAGAAGAACTGCCCAAATTTTTCTTAGATTAACAATGCATCCACTAGGTTTCAATAGCGTAGGCTTAAATCCTTAGACTTAAAGATGGACAAGTTAATGGACATGGCAAGATCCAAGGTTAATATCCAAAATGAACATCAGAAGAGGATGAAAACCAAATTTGATTAAATGTGAAGAACCACTCCTCTTACATTTATAACTTAGATGTTCAAGTTAGGTAACTTGCTAATGCATTGTCAACAAGGAATATGGGGAGTCTCCCAAATATCAAGGAACCAATCTAAAGGAGCAATTGAAGGCTATTAAACTAAGAAGTAGAAAGGAGTTAGAGGAACCAAAAGAGAAGGAAGCCATTCCCCATAAAAAAGGAAGCCAAAAGAAAGAGGAGGATAAAAATGAAAAGAAAATTTATGTACCACCACCACCATATACTCCAAATATCCCCTTCCTAAAAGGTTGAAGAAGACCCAAATGGATGCACAGTTTGCCAAATTCTTAGAAAATTTAAAGAAGTTACATATCAACTTATCCTTTGGGGGGGATTTGAAGAACATGACTAAGTATATCAAATTCCTCAAGGAAATCTTAACCAATAAGTGTACTTAGGAGGATAGCCAAATAGTATCAGTGATGGAGAGTTACAGCTCTGTAATTACTAGCCACATGCCCTCAAATTTGAAAGATATAGAGAGTTTTACTATTCCTTGTGTAGTTGGTAATCTTGAATTTTCCAAATGTTTATATGAATTAGGGACTAGTATTAACTTAATGCCTTTGTCCATTTTTAGGAAATTGAGGCTAAAGATATGAAGCTAATCGATCAAGAATTTGTTTGAAATGATGGAGAACATATTAGTTAAGGTGGGCAAGTTTTTCGTCCTAGTAGACTGCTGTTTTAGATTTTGAGGAAGATCAAAATTATTTGCTAATTCTTGAAAGGCCATTTATGAACACCAAAAGAGCATTGATTGATGGGATAATAGGAAATCAATTATTATGATTGGTGATAAGTAGGTGGAGTTTAGTATAAGCAAAACATTGAAGAATCCAATAGAGGGGAGCGCCTGCATGATTATTGATTTGGTTGATAAATATGTAAAGGAGCGAAAAGAGGAAGTTGATAATAACATGGATAAGAAAATTGATGAAGTGATTGAGGAGGAAGAAGAGTTAGGTGAGATGTCAAAACAAGAACTGTTAGTGTGAATTGAGACACCCACTCCACCTTTGGAGTTGAAGCCTTTATGTAAACACCTTAGTTATACCTTTCTAGGTTAGTGCCAAACACTACCCATTATCATCTCAAACTAGTTAGATTTGGAACAAGATAAAAATGTGGTGGAGATCATTAAAAAGAGACTTAGAGCTATGAGATGGAAAATTTTGGACATACAAAGCATAAGCCTTAATTTGATAGCTATGCATTAGTGTGTGTTTTTCTAAGTATTTGGCATGTGTTTCTTGCATAATAGGTTATTATTGTTGTGTTTTAGGACTTATTTTGTGTGCTTTTGTTTAGTTTGATCTTCATGTTTGATGTTGATTTAGGGTAAGAATTGAACATTTTGATGTACGAATGGAGGGTGGTCACCTTTGTGATTGAGCTAGGGACCAAGAGAGGAGAAGAGAAGTGGAGGAGTTGTAAGACAGGAACCTACGATCATGGGATTCATGCTAATGCCCCTGATCATGGGATTCATGCTAATTCCCATGATCGTGGTATCCTTAAGCCAAAGAGACATGCAAGTTTCACTTATTTTTAGGTTCTTATAACTATATAAGGGCACAAATCCCGAGGGCTGAAGAGGGTGTTGTGAGAACTTGCCTATTTGAGCTAAACAACATATTTAGAGCCTAAAGAGAGGTAGAGAATCAAGATTTCCATTCCAAATTGGGCAAAGAGCACACCAACACCAGATTTTCCAAATTTGGGCAAATAAGAGGAGGAGCTTACTTCTTCTAGTTCTTATTTTGTTTGTCTTCTAACATCTTTATTATGGATTTTCCAATTTTTAAGGATGTTAATGACATTATGAGTGGCTGAGTTATTTGTAGAGATTACTTTTGAACTACTTATTGAACTCCCAGTTTGTTGATTTGAACGAATGATGCTTTTGATGAATGTTGAGCTTATACCTTACAATATATTGAGAAATTGAGTTAGGTAAATTGTGTAGAGCTATACAATGAGAATTGGCACTCTATAGACCTACATTCATTAAGTTAATTGATTAGTTAGAGAGAGATCTTGGTTAATTAGTTGATTACCTATAATATAACTTCATAACTAGTTGAATTGGTGGACTGATTATGTAGATTGAGAGATTGCTTAATCATTTCCTTTTAATTTGGCTAGGGACAATTAATGACACCTTGAGAGAGGGTCGTTAATACATTAGGACATCTTAAGTAAGACACAATTCAATTAACAAGGTAGGAGGGAGATAAGATAGGGAAAAAGTGATCTCTAATTTTTGAATCTTGAATTCCAAGTTTTTGTACTTTTGCTTTATCATTTGTTCATTGTTAGTTATTTGATTTAGTTTAATTTTTCAATTTGTATTTATTAAAATTGCTTCTCAAATAAAGCAGCCTGAATTAATTAGTGTCTAAGCATAATCTCTGAGGGATTGATATTAGTTCTTTACTACAAGTTACACCCTGTATACTTACAGTTTTGAGTGTAAAACTAGTGAGTTGGTTTTGCAATCAACACCCATCCAACCCAAATAGTCTACATTAGATTGGACCATTCTCTGGCTCATCCCGTACAAACTACCCACATCATTTAAACTTAAGTCATTAGCCCAATATACTTAGGCCCAATTCTAGACCTTATAACTCACACCATCATACCTAGCCCACATCTATTTTTCCTAAACCACCTACCTAATGTCAAATATGCTAGAAGTGGGGTCATATTATAACTCATTGTTGATTTTGGTATTTTGAGTCCAAGAATCGCTTAACTGGGCCTCCTTCTAATTTCACTTCCCTCAACACAACCTTTTATACTATCCAAGTAATTATTAGTAATGGTCAAACTCTTCCAATTTCTTTTGTAGGTCTTGTTACCTTCTTTACATAAGTTTGTCTGCTTCATCTTTGTAATATTTTAGTAGTTCCACATCTCACTACTAATCTTTTACTTATTGCTAAATTTGTTACTAATAACTTATGTCTCACTTAATTTAATCTCTTTTTTTATATTGCGAAGGATTTTAAAACCTCACAGGTTCCATCCACAATAATCCCTATCCAATGAAGACTATACTACACTTTATCCTATTGCCCACACAATCACACGAATTACACTGGATCTTTGGCATCAACATCTTAGTCACCCACCCATGTTGATTTACACTTTCTAAGTTATCTAGGTCATTATGTGTTACTTCAATTTTCATAACTCTTTGTACTTCTTGTTTTTAAAGAAAAAGTATGTCTTCCTTTTTCAAACTCTTCTTGTCATTCTACCACACCTCTGTAACTTATTTATTTTGATATTTAAGGCCTACATACTTTTCAAACTTTGAAAACCACAATTGAAAATGTATTCTCCACCACCATAAAAACCTTTAAATGCGATGGAGCCTCTAAAATCATTAAAGGCGCTTTTTCTTAATACCTTACCACCAACGATATCACTTATCACATTTCCTATCTCCACACTGCTTAATATAATGGTCTTGTTGAATGTAAAATTAGTCATATCATTAAAACATGCCTCACCCTACTTGTTTATGCGTCTCCTGAAGTTTTTTGGTTTGAAGCCTTTTCCACCATTACCTATCTTATCAACCTATTACCCACTCCTATCCTTAATAACAAATCCCCTCATGAATCCCCATTCACCACCCTACCAAATCTCAGTAATTTACTAGTCCTTGGATGTATGTGTTTTTCTTTTCTTAACTACACTCGCCTAGATAAATTAACACCCAAATCCACTCCATATGTCTTCCTTGGATATTGTTCTTAGTATAAAAGATATTGATGCTTTGATCCTTAAACCTCTAAACTTTATATTTCCCTCTACATACGCTTCCTTAAATATGACTTTCTTTATGCTCATTCACCCACAATACCATCTTCATCCTCCACCTTAACACTTTGCTTCCTTCCCTTTACCTTTAAACCCTCTTCCTCAATATCATTTACCACATCTTCACCTAACCATATTTTTTACCCAACCCAATAAATTTCCTCACTGGCATCAAGTTATGCTTGATGAGTTCACTATTATCCATTGCAATGACATTTGAGCTCTTGTTCCTGCTCCCCTAAATGCCAACAATGTTAAACCAAATGAAATCTTTATTTCACCATTCAACACTACAAATTTTGTTTGGTTAACAGAGGTTTTCACCAAGCTTCTGATACTGACTTCACTTCCTTTTAGTCCTATTGTTAAACCCACTACCATTCATCTCATCCTTACCCTTGCTCTCTCACAAAATTAGTCGTTTGCGAATTTGATGTTAATAATGCCTTACTTTATGATCATCTTCACGAACTAGTCTTTATGTCCCAACCTCCTAATTTTTAAGACCCCTCTTATCCTCTTCATGTCTGTCTCATTTATAAAGCCCTATATGGTTTAAAATAAGCTCCTAGAGCTTGGTTTCTTCATCTAAGTCAAAAACTTCTTGACCTCCACTTTAGTTCCTCCAAATCTGAACATTCCCTATTCATTAATATGACCTCCTCTCACATAACTTTTGTCTTAGTTTATGTGGATGATATCTTGGTTACAGGTTTATCACTATCCTTATTTCCACACTTACCCAAAATCTTTATAATGCTTTCTCCTTTAATGACTTAGGTCTGCTACACCACTTTCTTAGTCTTGAAGCCACATCAACATCCACCAATCTTCTTTTTACTCAAACCAAATATACCAAAGATCTTCTTGGTCAAACATGTCTTAATAATTTTAAACCAGCTCACACTCTTATTACTTCGTCTTTCTCTATCCAAAAATCATGGCAAACCACTTTTTCATCTCCCTAAGTATCGAAGCATTTTTGGTGCTCTTCAAAATCTTCGTCTTACTTGTCCTGACATTCAATTTGTTGTAAATAAAGTCTCATAATTTGCACATTGCCCTGCCTATGTCCATTGGACTGTAGATAAATGCATTCTCTGTCATCTTTATTCCACATCATCTTACGACATACATTTTCTCAGATCATCCTTACTTACCTTACATGCCTACTATGATAATTAAGTTGGTTATCTAAATGATCATCATTCAACATCTAGATATTACATCTATCTTAGGTCTAATTTGATAGCTTGGAGTGTCAAGAAACAACCTACTATTGCCATATCTAGTACTAAAATAGAATATTAGAGCATTGCTCTGGCTACGGTGGAACTATGTTGGATCACTTCTCTTCTGGCAGAAATTAGTTTATTCATCTCACACCCACTCTCTGGTGTGATAATCTTGAAGTTACATTTTTTTCTTCTGATTTAATCATTCATGCTCATACAAAATATATTGAAATTGATATCCATTTTCTCATGACTTGGAGGCTAATAGAGCACTATTCATCAGACATATTTCTTCTACTCTTTAAATTGATGATATTATAATTGAGCTTTTATCTTCTTAGGCATTTCAATGTCTTTGTCAAAAGCTCATGATTGCAACCCATCATCAGCTTGAAGGGGGCTAATAATATTTGATATATGTATCTCAAGTACTATATCTTTGCAGAACAAATTATTAGTTGTATTATAGATATCAATCCCTATAAATCTTTTTCTGATTGTATTTCCACTTATATATTAAGGCTCACTAGCCTTTTCTGTAAACATAAAAAAAGACAACATACATTCTTTTTATGAATTCTATCACTTCTTGTATAGTAGATGATATAATCTATAGGCAGCTACTGCATAGATGAGCCTTGATGGTGTTGTTCTTTAAACAAAACATATAAATTGAATTCTATCTAGACAAATTATAGGCAAGTGCACCCCATCGACAAGTAATATAAAATGATAAAAATCGGATATCGTACCCAAGGGAATTCCAACACGTAAGACAATTAAATTAAATGATGAAAATTCACTCGGACGATCAAGAATTGATTGATTTGAAAATAAAATAAATTAAAGTAAGCAAACCAAGGAAATATGAAAAATGCAAAGTATGAATTAAAACCACTAGATTTAATCAAATGACAGAAATCGGTTAAGGTATTGGATTTCAATTGGATTGGACACTAAAAATTGTAACGGTGGATTGATCTAGGAATTACTTCATTTAAGCAAGTTGAACCCAACGTTTATGGGAATTCCCTTCTCTTCTAAATCTAAGTCACCCACTTGGTTCATAGATAATTCAAAATAAAAGGCGTTCAATATAAGAAGTATAAAACTAAGTTTGTTAATCCTAGGTATCCTCACATAAGATCCTAAGGTTAGTCTACGTTTTAGTCTCAAGTATGTTGCTTGATTAATTTTTTGACAAATTAAATCCCATTGATTATGGCATTCAATCATCTAAGGTCTTAATTTAGGTGGTCAAGCTAAATTAGGACTAAATATGCATTCAATCAAGCAAAAATTAATACCACAAAAATTATCCTAATCCAATATCAATCTTAACTTTAACCCAAAAAAAACTTACTCACACATGGTCATCAATGTAACACAAATCATGGTCATAATATATGGTTGCATTGATTAAATCAACATAATTAAAATAAACAAGGAATTTTAAAAATTAAAAACACATAATAATTATTGTTCTCTTGTAGTTGTATTTCTATCGCGTCACTAGCTTCAGTACGTCTTGGCCAACGCCCTCTAGTCTCTCCACGTCAGCTTCTCCTCTTTTGGTACTATAGCTGATGTGACAAATAAGGTTTTAGTTTCTAGTCCATACTACTATAGCTCCAATATTTCTCTACATTGCCAGATTTCTCTTCATTGACGAACAGCTTCTGTTCACACTACCTCCTCCTCCTCACGTACTACTGGCTTTGTTCTCCTTATTCGGTATTTTTCCAGTTGTTGTGTTCCTTGGTTGTGCACCAACTGCTTCAACTCTCTGGCCACCAGCTATCTTCATGTGGTGGAGAGTATGTTTAATGGTGTGTAACGTTTGTGTTATGAATCAATGGAGTGCCCCCCTTCCACTAGCTGCTTCACGTTTTTCTTTTCTCCACAAGTAGCTACATTATTTATCTCCACCCAGCTCTGTAACATCCCATTACCCATGTTAAGGATAGAATTATGAATTATGAGAAAGTATTGAGAAATTAGGAAAATGCACGTCATGCATAAGCTAAACATGACATGCACATTTTTGCACATTCATATGATTGTACATGCATTCATTGACATTTTTTGGGTATAATTGAGTTATTAAATGTGATTAAAATGTGATTTGGCAAATTTGTTTTATTTTGGAATTTTTGGTGATTTTTAGAAAAAATATTAATTTTTGGGCCAATTATGGTGTGACCCGTGGCAATATATTTATATATGACAAATGGCTTGTATAAGGGGTGACATGTGGCAGATTTATTAGGATGAAAAATGTAATATATGCAAAGTGGACATGTAGCAAGTGTTTTTGGGAAGGAAATTGTCTGTAGCCTTCTTTCCTTCTTTTGTTGTTTTCTTCACCGAAAGAACACTTTTTTTCCAAACTGTTTTCCTTTCTCATCCACTAAAACTTGTTCTTTAACATCACTACTAGAAATTTTGCTGAAACATCAAGTAAGTTGTGTTTAAGTTGTTTTTGGGTGTTGTGTAAATGATGTTTTGATGGTTGAAAATGAGTTCATACATGAATTGAGAAAGTTGAGTAGTTTTGGTGTAAATGCAGAGTTCTTAAAAATGTGTTGGAAACCTTGTTGAACCATGTTTTGATGATGACTAGTGTTAGAGATGAATACATGCATGAGAAGGTAAAGCAGCATAGTTTCGGTGAAAACATGTGCTAAATGACTTAGATGAGGAATTGAATTTGTGAATGTGAGAAAAATGCAGAAAATTGAAAGTTGCATGTATGAGAGTCAGATTTTGATGTTTAAGCGTGAATCTTGGATTTTTTGAAATTTTGTGTGTACTGATGAGCTAAAAATGAGTTGGAAGAATTGTTTGAAAGTTACTTGAGTTAATTGATGTGAGATTGAGTTTTTGAAAAATTTACAGTATAGAGAGAGGAAGAATAGTTGAAGTTTCAAATTTGTGACTTTTGAAGTGTAAACTTGAACATGATTTGTTTAGAGATTGTTTGGGTATGGAAATGCATGATTTATAGGCTGGAAAAAGGGTTGTGTTTAGTCTAGAGAAATTAGGTAAAAAAGAAGAAGATAGGGAGAAAAATTCTGCAAAAAATGCAAAAAATGGTGTTATGTAGCAAGAGGGAAGTCACCTTGGGTGAGTTAAAGTCACCCTTGTGCTTAAGCACGACGGTGACTTTGCCCGAAGTGACTCACCCTGAACATCTTTGTTTCTTTTGACCATAACTTTGTCATACAACCTCCAAATGACATGAGAATTAAACCTATAGATTTCTAACACATTTTTATACCTCTAAATAAAAATTGGTAGCCTTCTGAATTGAATTGGAAAATATTGATTGAATCAAAGTGAGAGAATTTGTTGGAATAGTATGAACTGGAATATTTTACTGAATAGACTTTGGTATTTTGCTTATATCTTGTCCTGTAGAGCTCCGAATGGGATGATTATTAATTTGAATTAAACTAGAGACTTAAGGATACAAATTGTATTTAGATATTAAATTCTAATTCTACCTCTAAAAATTTCAAAATCTGATTGGAAGTTGAGATAAGAATTCTGCTGAAGCTTAAGAACAGTCTAAAATCTTTTGAGAATAACTTTCAATATACTGACCCAAATTGAATGAACTTGGTATCACTGGAAACTTAAGACTTGGGAGAACAAACTTTTAGAGGAAGTATTGCCTAATTTTTTCATTTACCTTATCAGATTAATTATGCAAAGTTGACCTGTAAGTGTGTTATTAGAAAAATCTGAAGTGGTCAATTAAGTTATGTATTTGATTTCACATTGTTTTATTATGGTCCATGTATTAATGAGAGCTTTGATATATAAATAATTTTTTTGATAAGGATCATAATAAGATACCCCAAAATTGCCATTAAACATGCATTATGCATATTTTATATAAGTAGATGTGAATAAAGGAATATTTATACATTTATGCAAAAGTATGATATTTGTAAACGTGTTTTGAATGATATAAAGGAGCTTATGGATGCCAGTTAGACATTATCGGACCACCCAAGCAATATCATATTGGAGCGTACTGTGACTCAACCTAGATGATTTTCCTAGGATTGATTTAATTTAATTTGTTTAAACTTCCAATATTGTTGACCTGTTGTGATTTGTTTATGAATTTCAGACTCGAAGTCCGAGGAGTTTAATTGTTTGGTATGTATTGGAAGTACTCTGGTTTGATGTGTAATTCTGCATGAGATGTGAATTCTCAACGAAAGTTGAATGCCGAACTTAGGTTTGATGATTATGAATTTCTGATTGTACATCATATATGACATATTCAGTATTTGATGCATTTCATAAAATGCATGCTTAGATAAAGGCGTTGTGACAAAAGTTGCCAGTAATGAAAGCGCTTACACATAGAGCTTTGCTCTGTGATTTCTGTTTCTGCATATAGAGCTATGCTCCATGATATATGTTTCTGACCGAGCCCAATGGGCTAGTATTTGTTTATATATGTGAAAGTCACTCGATCACAACAATAATAATGAATGTAGAGTCTCATATGCACGTGTATTGATACAAATATGTTCTAATTCACAATGATTACATGAAATACCATGCTAATGTGAGTATTTGGAAAATACATGTTCTGAATAAATATTTGTGAATTATATGATTTGTCTATATGACTTGGGTGAAATCATCGATGATGGTTCACTCATTGAGTTCGCAAAACTCATAAAAGTTGCAATATGGCTTTTCAGGTACAAGACAAGAGACCTAGTTCTTTAGACAGAACTAAAGGACCCTTTTTGGATTAAGTTATGGCTTAAAGGTATGTCAACTAACATCAGAAGTGTTGTAGTTTTGCTAAAACCTGTGTGAAGTTTGTAAATATTTATTTAATGGAAACAATATAAGCTTTGTGAATGAATGAAATGTTTAGTTTTAAAATTTTAGCGACTTTTAAGTATGATAGATGATACCATGTGTAAGCTGGATTTATTTTGCTCTAACATACCATTATCATAGGATATGTACTTGAATGTCCATGGATGTTTGGTATATGCCTTATGGCAGTGGGATGTTAAATTGATATCAGAGCATAGTTTGGCATCTTTAGGGACAAATATGAGTTGAGATATGATAAATAGTGAGATATTCAGATTGTGATCACACTTTTGTTTGTTATAGGTCTCCTTCTATAGGAGATCAAATTGGAGAGTTAATTGACATGGAGTCTGTAGGAGCCAATTTAAAGTCTCCTGTACCTGAGTTTGCTTAAATACCTCCGAGAATTTCAGAAAGGCGAGAAAGAAGATATGATAAGCTGAGAAAGCAAGGGGCTGTAGACTTCTACGGAAGTACAGACCCAGCTGAGGTAGAAGGTTGGTTAGAGAGAACTTGAAGAGTGTTCAACCAAATGGACTGGGAGGCAGATGAAAGATTTGATTATGCGATCTCACTACTATAAGGTCCCGTATACCAATGGTGGAAGACTGTTCCAGGCAGTTCTACCAAACCTTGTAATTTGACTTAGGAGGATTTTTTTAGAGTGTTTCGAGAGAACTATATGCCGAAGATTTATGTAGATCATAAGATGAAAGAATTTTTAGACTTGAAGCAAGGCAAACAGTGGCAAAGTATAAGATAAAATTCAACGAGCTAATAGGGTATGCAACTACATTGATCTCAACAGAGGAAGATAAATGTAGATGGTTCAAGGACAGTTTGAACATGGAGATCAGAACGAGACTAAGCATTTCTAATTTAGGCAATTTCACAGAACTCTAAACGGCCTCAATCAAAATTGAACAGTTATTGAAGGGTGGTCAGGGAGAGCATAGACAGGAGGTTAAAGGTAAAGGCAGGATGAATCTCAGGATGATTCTGGAAAAAGCTTCAGAATGTGCCAGAACAGATCGTCTCGATTTCCATCTAGATCAAGACAATCTAGATTCCGATCAAGAGGTGGATTTGTTCAGTCTGGGAGAGGTAAAGGACAAATTTCCTCCAACCAGTCTCAACTACTACTTGAGTGTGATCACTGTGGTAAAAAGTATGGTGGTGAATGTTGGTGGGAAATTGGAGCTTGTTTCCATTGTGACTCGTTAGAACATCTAATCAGAGATTGTGCTAAGATTTTAGCATCATAGTCTAGAGCTAGAGGAGATCAATGACTGATACAATAGTTCAACAAAGTAGAGCTGGTAGGTCTACACAGAGAGGTCGAGGTAGAGGTAGAACTTAGTCAGCAGGGCCTAGAGTCAAGACCGAGGTATGGAGTAACCAGCCGAGGTAGATGTGAGGCTTATCTGACCCACGTAGTTGACACTTAGAATGAACAAACCATTCAGGATATTCCAGTTGTTAGGGATTTTCTAGATGTGTTTCCTGCAGAACTACTAATTTTACCCCCAGAAAGGGAGACGGAGTTCACTATAGACCTTGTTCCAGGTACTGCTCCTATATCAATAACTCCATATAGGATGGCACCTGTAGAACTAAAGGAATTGAAAACCCATTTACAAGAGTTTGTTAGATAAGGGTTTCATCAGGCCTAGTGTGTCACCTTGGGGAGCTTCGATATTATTTGTAAAGAAGGATGGAACTCTGAGATTGTGTATTGATTACTGGCAGTTGAATCGGATCACAGTGAAAAATAAATACCCATTGCCGAGGATTAATGGTTTATTAGATCATTTGCAAGGAGTTAAGGTGTTCACAAAGTTAGACTTGAAATCGGGATATTGTCAGTTGAAAATAGATGAGGCTGATGTTCCCAAGAGTGCATTTAGAACAAGATATGGGCACTTCGAGATTTTGGTAATGCCGTTTGGATTGACTAATGCCTCGACAACTTTTATAGCTTTGATGAATAAGGTATTTCAACCTTATTTAGATCGCTTTGTAATTGTCTTTATTGATGACATTTTGGTGTACTCAAAGTGTAGAGAAGATCATACTGCACATCTAAGATTGGTTCTCCAGATAATAAGGTAGAAACAGTTATATGCCAAGTTCAGTAAGTGTATATTTTGGCTTGATCAAGTAGTATTTTTGGGTCACATCGTGTCTAGACAGGGCATTTAGGTTGACCCAAAGAAAGTGGAAGCATTGATGAAGTGGGAGGTTCCAAGGAATGTGTCTGAGATCCAGAGTTTCCTTGGATTAGCTGGTTATTATAAGAGGTTTGTCGAAGGGTTTTCACTAATCTCAACCCCTTTGACAAAAAATTTGAGAAAGAATGTGCCTTTTAAATGAAATGATGATTGTCAGAGGAGTTTTGAGGAGCTTAAGCATCGGTTAACTACAGCACCGGTGTTAGCTATTCATCAGGTTTTAGAGGTTATGTTGTGTATAGTACTGCGTCACGCCAAGGTTTAGGATATGTATTGATGCAGCATGGAAAAGCAATAGCTTATGTATCGAGACAATTGAGGTCTCACGAATTTAATTATCCAGTCTATGATTTGGAACTTGTCGCAGTAGTGTTTGCCTTAAAAATTTGGAGACATTATCTGTATGGAGAAACCTTTCAGGTGCTCACTAATCATAAGAGTTTGAAGTATTTGTTGAGTTAAAAGGATTTGAATATGAGATAGAGGAGATGGATAGAATTGTTAAAAGATTATAATTGTACAATTAAGTATCATCCTGGAAAAGCTAATGTGGTGGCTAATGCATTAAGTTGGAAGTCTAATAGCAGTGCAGCTCAAGTACATCTATCGAGGTTACCTAACCTAGTTCAATTGAGAGAACTGAATGTTGATTCGAATTTGGAGCAGAATGATACGCTGATAGCTACTTTGAAGTTAAGACCAATATTGCTCGAAAGAATCAAATAGTCTCAGAGCAGAGATCTAGAATTAGTAAAGTTATTTGAGAAGTTAAAAGTGAATCCGAATTCTGAATTTGAAGCAAGAGATGATACTTTGAGATTAAAGCAAAGATTATGTGTGCCTGATGTTGATAATTTGAGGAAAGAGATATTAAAGGAAGCACATGTAGCAACTTATGCTATACATCCTGGTACTACCAAGATGTATAACACACTAAAACATCATTACTGGTGGCCTAGTATGAAAAAACAAGTAGCTGAGTTCATTTCTAAATGCATAACTTGCCAGTAGGTTAAGGCTGAGCACTAGGCTACAGTTAGAAAATTACATTCATTACCTATTCTAGAGTGGAAATGAGAATAAATTACAATGGATTTCATTATGGGTTTACCGAGGACATCGAGGCAACATGATGCCATTTGGGTCATTCTGGATAGACTAACCAAGTCGACTCATTTCTTACCAGTGAGTGAAAATTATTCACTAAATCTGTTAGCTCGGTGATATATAAATGAAGTTATGAGATTACCTCGAGATTTTGGGGTAGTTTACAGGCAATTTTGGGACATTTCATCCTCAGACAGATGGTCAGAGTGAGAGAACGATTAAGACTGTTGAGGATATGCTTAGAGCTTGTGTTCTGGAGTTTCAAGAGACCTGGGATCAATATTTGGCTTTGATTGAATTTGCTTATAATAATCAGTATCACAGTAGTATCGGTATAGCTCCTTATGAGGCGTTTTATGGGACGATGCGTCGTTCGCCTTTATATTGGGATGAAGAGAGTCTAAGAATGTCAAAGGCCCAAAGTTGATTCAGGATACTGTTGACAAGCTGAAATTGATCCGTAGCAGAATTAAAATAGCACAAGATAGACAGCAGAGCTACGTAGATCAACACAGACAAGATATGGAGTATCAGGTCGGAGATAAGGTATTTCCAAATTATAAATACAAATGATATTAATGAGGGCTTTGATATCTAAATGATTTGATGATAAGGATCACAATAAGATACCCCAGAATTATCATCGAACATGCATTGTGCATATTTTATATAAGTAGATGTGCATAAAGGAATACTTATACATTTGTGCAAAAGTGTGATATTTGTAAACGTGGTTTGTATGATATAGAGGAGCTCATTGGATTTCAGTCAGACATTGTCGGACCATCCAGGCAATAGCATATTGGAGCGTACTGTGAGTCAACCTAGATGATTTTCGTAGGATTGATTTGATTTGATTTGTTTAAACTTACAATATTATTGACATGTTATGATTTGTTTATGAATTCCGGACTCAAAGTCCAAGGAGTTTAATAGTTAGGTATGTATTAGAAGTGCTCTAATTTGATGTGCAATTCTATATAACATATGAATTTTCAACGAAAGTTAAATTCTAGACTTAAGTCCGATGATTATGAATTTCTAATTGTACATCATATATGACATATTCAGTATTTGATGCATTTCATAAAATGCATGCTCAGATAAAGGCGTTATGACCGGAGTTGCCAGTAATGAAAGCATTTATACGTAGAGCTTTGCTCCGTGATTTCTGTTTCTGTACGTAGAGCTATGCTCCATGATATATGCTTCTAACCGAGCCCAATGGGACAATATTTGTTTCTGTATGTGAAAGGCACTCGGTCACAACAATCATAACGAATGTGGAGTCTCATATGCACATGTATTGATATAAGTATGTTCTGATTCGCAATGATTAAAAGAAATACCATGTTAATGTGAGTTTTTGGAAAATACATGTTCTGAATAAATATTTATAAATTATGTGATTTGTGTACATGACCTGGGTGAAATCATCGATGATGGTTCACTCATTGAGTTCGCAAAACTCACAAAAATTGCAACGTGGCTTTTCAGGTACGAGATAGGAGACCTAGTTCTTTAGAAAGGACTAAAGGAACCTTTTTGGATTATGTTATGGCTCAGAGGTCTGTCAGCTGACACTAAAAGTGATGTAGTTTTGCTAGAACCTGTATGAATTTTGTAAATATTTGTTTAATGGAAATAGTGTAAGGTTTGTGAATGAATGAAATGTTTAGTTTTAAAAATTTAGCGACTTTTAAGTATGCTAGATGATACCATGTGTAAGTTGGATTTGTTTTGCTTTAACATACCATTATCATAAGATATGTATTTGAATGTCCATGGATGTTCGGTATATACCTTATGGTAGTAGGATGTTGCAAGCTCAATGTGTCTTGCTTCCATAATTTTTTATCAACGTCTTCTTTAAGCCACCAGCTGCCTTCTTCTCCTCTTGCCACAACTCCCCAACTAACTTCTTGGTTTCTTCTACCTCAACATAGCTGATTTGTTGCCTCCTATTTTCACCAGCTCACACACTATCTAATGCTACCCACACTCATGTTTACGTCTCCCTCTTTTCTACCAGTCTTCAACGTTATTCTCTCTCCCCCACTCAACTTGTTTTTTTTTTCATTTTTTTATAAGCCACTATCTGCTGCTTTATTCATACATGTAATCATGTTTAATTAGCTTTTTGTTCTTCACTTTCTGCGCCAGCCTCTTCAATGCCGCTAACAATATTCCTTTGTCTCTTATGTATTGAATGATTTATTGAGAATTTTTTTTGGTCCACTTTTCTCACACAGCTCTTGCATTTTTTTTCACTCCTTCGCTGCCAGCCTCCTTTTGTTATTTCTTTTATTGCTTGAACATCCATTTAGGTCTCCTTGGTCCTATAACTTTATATTCACATTGTAACCTTCTTCATGCAAAAATCTTGGCTACTATTATGTCAATTTTTTTATATCTTTGCTTCCTTTGAGGGCTTTTCTTGCTTTATGCTTTTAAATATTCCAAAGGCAATATGTGCCTAAAATTAAAACAAATAACTCTTAGTTAATGCAATTTAAACATTAAGTGAACAAGAGTTTAGCAAATTATATATCAAAATTCAATATAAAACGCCCATTAACAACACCCCCCACATTTGAATTGTTGCTTGTCCTCAAGCAACTTAGTTAGATCACAACCAACAAATTCTTTCATTTCATTTTCAACAAAAATCAAGTGCTTGCAATCCTTTAAACTTCGGCAAACTTAAGTATCAAGCTGCTACATATATCATAATCTTCTTATCAATACACATAAACAAAATCAAAGGCAGATATCTTTGATCAAAAGCAAGCATAAAATTAAAATGCAACTTCCTCACGATATTCACTCATGTCACTCAAATGTATAAGGGTTGTGTTTCGCTCAAAGCTTTCTCTAAAAGACTACACTACCATAAGCTTGCAAATTCACCAATTTTCTACTACATAGAGTATATGCCATCATGGATCAAAAGGGCTTTTACTACAATTTATAATAGGGCTTAAGTTAAGGTAAAGTAAAAAGGACAAAGGCTACTCACAAGCATTCACAAAGTACTAAGTAACGTAGGACAATCAAAGGAAATTCTGAGATGTTCAAATAGAAACACGAGACTACAACTACTCATCACTATCCAATGCTATTGTTTGATCTTTTTCTTTTCTTTTTTTCCTTTTTTTTGTTTTTTTGTTTTGTTGTTTTTTTTGTGTTTTTTGTGTTTTTTTTTTGATAAAACTAAACATAAAAGAAGATAGTAGTAGCACAAATTAACAACAACTAAGTAGATGTACCTCTAAAACATCTCAGAATAGCATATAAAATAAAAGTCCCTAAGTCAAAGACATCAAATATTTAGTACTTCATTCAATTTGTGGAAGGGTTAGGCTAAAAAATTTCAGATTTCAATGCAATTTGATTAATACAAAAAAAAAAGTCAAAGGCTCAAAGGGGGTAATAAGGGAAAAATGACTTAGTTGGTCATTTAAAGTAAAAGTTAAAAACAATGAAAGCCTTTATTATGTCCATAAAGCATGTAACTAGCAGTATCAAACAGGTTCAGAGCAAGTTCTAAAGGTAATCCACATAGGGAAGCCTCATATACATCAAAGAAAATAAATGACTATGAAATGCAGTCATATAGATCAAGACATCACATGTGCTTAAATGAAAATCCATCAAAACTTCTTACATTGCCTCATCACCCAGAATTAGTGATTTACTAAATTTATGCAATCAACTACTTTAATCAATCCACATGATTCACTATCCTCTTAATCTGCCTAATCCAAGTATACATATACAACTCAATTCTCCTTCCATCTACTTTGACAGAATCATATGGTCAAATTAATCACAAATGGGACCCAAGTTAGATACCAAAAAGAGTCACAACCAATAAAGTGTGTATCTCTCAACATTAACATCAATATCATAAACATTAGCATGCACATAATCTCAATCCCTCCACACTTAATATGAGCATTGTCCCTAATATTCAAGTAGTCAACAATCAAACACAAAGAGGAGAAAGAGGAAGAAGAAACTTCCCTGAAAAAGAATCGACCAAGAACTCTTTGTCACCAACCACGCAAAGCCTAAAGAAAACTCAAAACAACTTAAAGAAATGCATTTAACTAGAAAGAAATGCAAAAGAAACAACAAGAAAAGAAAAGAAAGAAAACTACAGTCCTAATGAAAGGCATGCATTGCGATCAAGAAGGTGAAGTGTTTTGAAGAGACAATCGCTCCTCAAAATTATCCACAAACTTGGGCATATACAATTTAGCTCATTGCCCATTTACCTTGAAAGGGTTTTCATTTTCTCGTTTTACCTCAAAAACCCTAAAAGAAAGGACTTGGATCACCTTAAATTGGCCATACCACCTTGACTTAAGCTTCCTTGGAAAAAGACGAAAACGAGAGATGTAGATCAATACCTAGTCGCCTACCTTAAAGTCTCGGTGGAGGATCTTCTTGTCATACCACTTCTTTACACACTCCTTATGTAGCTTTGAATGTTATAAGCATCCAAATGGAACTCTTCAAGCTCGTGAAGCTACAGAAGACAAATCAAAGTTAAGAAATTTGATAGCCCATTATGCACGATGCTCTAACTCAACTAGAAGATGGTAAGACTTGCTATACACTATCTTGAATGGTGACATGCCTATGGGTGTCTTAAATACGGTCCTATATGCCCAAAGTGCATCATCTAGCTTTAAAGACTAATCCCGCCTGAAAGAATTAACAGTTTTCTCTAGTATTTTCTTTAATTCCCTGTTTGAGACTTCAACTTGCCCACTAGTTTGGGGGTGGTATGGAGTAGCACCCTTATAGGTTACCCCATACTTAGCTAATAATGAAACAAAAATTTTACTGCAAAAATGCGACCCCCATCACTAATGATAGCCCTAGGTGTGCCAAAACTTGTAAACATATTCTTCTTCAAAAACTTAACAACACGTCTGGACTCATTTGTGGCAATGCCTCTGCTTCTACCCACTTGCTAACATAATCAACAACAACCAATATATATTGATTGGAGAAAGACTTAGGAATAGTCCCATGAAGTCTATGCCCCAAACATAAAACGCCTCACAAATAAGAATGTTAGTCAATGGCATGTCATATCTCCTTCTAATGTTCCCGACCCTTTCACACCTATCACAAGATTTAACAAATGCAAATGCACCCCTAAATAAGGTGGGCCAATAGAAACCACATTCTAAAACTTTATAAGTTGTCCTAGATGCACTATAATATCCCCCAACCTCTCTAGAATGACAATGATGTAACACAAAGGACATTTTCTCTTCAGGAATGCAGCACCTAGCAATATCATCCACACAAATCTTATAAACCAAAAGATCATCTCAAAGATAGTATCTTACCTCAGACAAATTTTTTTTTCTTTTGAGCATAAGAAAGATAAGGGGGATAGATATTACTAGCAAGGTAGCTTACATAGTCTGCAAACCAAGGAGTAACCGTCATAACCATCAAATGCTCATTAGGAAAAGTCTCCTGAATGTCTTTCTTTGTTGCATTCTCCATGGCAGCTTCATCTAACCTTGATAAGTAATCAGCTACAAAATTCTCGGCTCCCTTATTATCCTTCAGCTCAATATCAAACTCCTACAAAAGTAACACCCAACAAATTAGTCTTGGATTAGCGTCGAGTTTTGTCATCAAGTATTTCAAAGCTGCATGGTCAATATACACAATCACTTTAGACAAAACCAAATATGAACGAAACTTATCAAAAGCAAACATAACTGCCAACATCTCTTTTTCCGTGGTAGTGTAATGGTATTATACGTTGTTTTGGGTCCTACTTGCATAAAAAATGGGATGAAAGGTCTTACTGGATGTATGATGGGGTTTGCAAATAACTTTAGATGATTCTCTTTTTTAGCTGGTGCTTCCTTGATGGGGTTAGCAAATAACTTTGGATGATCCTCTTTTTCAACTGGTGCTTCCTTGGCTTCCTTGCCACTTTCCCAACTCTCTTCTTCTTCACTCTTTTCCCTTCTACTTCTCCTTAACATCTTCAAGTTGTCTGCCACTCCTCAATAAGATTGCCTTTGCATGTTCTTTTAGGTTGTCCTCAGTAGTGCTAGGAGATGAACCCGAAGGTCTTTCCTTTAACAAACTTGCAATCTAGCTCATCTGATTCTCTAAATGTCTGATAGAAGATTCTTGGTTCTGCATCTTAACCTCAGTAATAGAGATGTACTTTGAGAGTAGCACTTCGAGATTAGATTTCTTTTGTGGCGTAGGATTAGGAGCCTTGAAACTTGGAGGTGGTAGGAGCCTTGAAACTTAGAGGTGGCTATCTCTGAACATTAGATGACTGTGGTTGTGCCACCTGATCGTTCCGCCAAGAGAAATTTGGATGATTCCTCCACCCTAGGTTGTAGGTGTTAGAATATGGGTCCCTTTGTTATCTGTTATAATTGTCCACATAATGGGCCTCTTCTATCTCTTGAGTAAAAGTATTCCCGACTTGACACTCAGAAGATGCATAAGAATCTCCACCACAATGCTCGCATAAAGCACAACTCCTTAATGAAGAACTAACTCCTCCTCTCACACTGTAGATCAGATTATCCAACTTCTTCATCAAAACATCCATCTAAGCAGATAAAGCCACTGTATTGTCTACTACACGGGCTCCTGTAGGTCGTCTGAGATGCCTTTCTGTATGATACTAAAAATTGCTAGTGGTCATCTCATCAATCAACTTATAGGCTTGATCTGGCGTTTTTCTCATTAAACTACCTCCTACGGCAGCATCTGTGGTACTCCTGGTCGATGGGGTCATTCTTGCATAAGAAAGTATTGACCTGCTGCCATGTAGAGAACCCATGACTAAGATACTATGCCAATATATCCCGAAATCGCTCCTATGCTTTATATAAACTTTAATTTTCATATTGAGTGAAGGAAGTGATCTTATTATTCATCTTTGCAACCTTGGCAGGAGAGAAAAATTTCGCCAAAAATAATCTCATCATCTCATCCCATGTAGTAATCGATCCCGACTACAAACTAGTCAACCATGCTCTGGCCTTATCCCTTAAAGAAAATGGGAATAACCTTAATCTCACCACATCATCCGACACTCCATTTTGGTTGGACAAATCAAAAATATCTAGAAATGTCTCCAAATGGGTGTTAGGATCCTCCAAAGGTAATCCTCTAAATTGAGATGCTCTCACCATGGATGTAATACTGTGAAAATTCTCAAAACTCACAGCTGTGATCGTCGACCTTATAATAGGAGGCATAAGTCTATTATTGTGCCCCATAGTCAAATCCATCATATTCAACTCCCTTCTCTCTTTAGTATGTGGCATCAACCTCTCTTCGTGCTGTTACATCTCTACAAACTGCTCTTCTCTAATCCTTTCTTCTGTGTTACTATTCCAAGCCAATCTGGTTTCCTTCTGCAACCTGTGAGCAGTTTTTTTAATCTCCGTATCTAGTAGCAAATTCTCGAGCTTTTGACCACGAGCGAGCATAAACAAAATGGAATAAATAAAAGCAAACAATAACAGAGTTAAGAATGGAAAATGAAACACACCGAAGTAAGTAGTTCAAGGAAACAACGAAAATACTAAAATAAAATAAAATAAATTACGCATGATTTAAATCTAAGATAATTAACACCGTTTAACCTAATGACTCACAACAAAAAGAATTTTCCCAGCAACAGCGTCAAAAAACTTGTTGTTGTCTAAACAAAACATATAAATTGAATTCTATCTAGATAAATTAGAAGCAAGCACACCTCGTCAATAAGTAATATAAAATAGTAAGAACCGGATATCGTACCCAAACGAATTCCAACATGCAAGACAATTAAATTAAACGATGAAAAATTACTCAGACGATCAAGAATTGATTGAATTGAAAATAAATTAAATTAAATTAAAGTAAGCAAACCAAGGAAATATAAAAAAAAGCAAGGTATGAATTAAAACGACTAGATTTAATCAAATGAAAGAAATTGGTTAAAGTATCGGATTTCAATTGGATTGGACACTAAAAATTGTAACAGTAGATTGATCTAGGAATTACTTCCCTTAAG
>JANSVA010389189.1:0-23166 GCA_025504915.1 Erythroxylum reticulatum | reverse complement strand
CAAAAAGATTGTGATTTGAATATTGATGTTTTATTATGATGCCATGTGAAGTGATTGTAGTGATTATTCGTAGCTCAACCTTATCTTAGGATATGTACCGGAATAACCTGTGGGCGTCCCGGTGTGTACCATGCGGTAAGGGGCGCTACAGTGAGCTTAGTAATCTATGTTAATTATTGACTTAATAAGAAGAGATTTCAATAGAACAACAATACACTGCCAATAAGATGGCTTCATATCTAGTTGAATGTTTAGGAAATGCTTTGCACATCAAGAGATCCCAAAGTTATTTCTAATTTATTTAACTAGTGACATTTAGTTACACCTTAAAAGAAGGTAGCTAGAATTTTAGGAAATCTTGGGCCAAGTATAAATTGAATCAATTAATTAAAGGGGAGCAAATAGGGATAATGACAAGTCCTAATGTTTAATCTTAATTTTCTCCAAGTTTTAGTTTATGATTTTAGTTCGGCTGAGTTGTTCCCTGTTACTTTTAATTTCTCTTTATTTTACTTATATTTTTAAATTCGATTGAAAAGATTTCTTAAACAAAGAACAACCTAAATTAAATGGTGCCTAAGCACAATCTTCATGGGATCGATATTTGCTTTCAACTATAAGTACAACCTGGATAGTTATAGTCTTAAGCGTAAGACTAGTAGTGTGTTTTGCATTCAACACTTACCTAAGGAACTAAGATTCAAGCAATGAGCTAAAACTTACTTGGGTCTTAGTAAAATTTGGGTCTTGGACCATTATACTGATTATGAGGAACATTTGCTATATGGGTATAATAGGAGATTCTTAATTTTTAAGAATTGAGTTTTTATTAATGAACATGTCATTAAAACTTTATGCATCTTTATTGTAGATAATAATGACTGCCAACTCTTCATTAAGTTTTCCACTGTGGTATGTACTTGACAAGGACAAGTTGAATGATTCAAACTTTTTGTACTGGTATAGAAACTTGAGAATTGTTCTCAAACAAGAAAAGAAGGATTGTGTCCTTGAAAAGCTAGTCCCTAAAAGGGCACCTCTTTCCACTGCTCCTTTTACTGAAAGGAATGCTTGTAAGAAACATGAGGATGATGCTCTCAATGCTGGCTGTCTCATGTTGGCAACTATGAACACAGACTTACAAAAGTAGTTTGAAAATGTGGAAGCCTATGGGATGATTACAAGCTTGAAAAATCTGCTTCAAGAACAAGCACGAAATGAGAGATATCAAACTATAAAGTCTCTTTTGGAGTGCAAGCTGGTACAAGGAGCCCAATTAACCCACATGTCATTGAGATGATAGGCCTTGTTGAGAACTTGGAAAGATTGGGATTTCCTATAAGCCAATAGTTGGCTACTAACATCGTCCTTCAGTCTTTGCCAGATGATTATGATACTTTTGTTATGAACTATAATATGCATAATTTAAATAAATCTTTGATTGAGTTGTATGGGATGCTTAAAACTGCTAAGAATAACATTAAGAAGGACCCTAACCCTAAGGTCTTTATGGTCCAAAAGGGGAACGAATTTAAGAAATAAGACAATGGTAAAGGCAAGGGCAAGAGCAAGGGCAAATGCAAGGGCAAAGGTCCAATTAAAAATTGGAACAAACCCAATCCTAACCCAAAGACTAAGGCTGGTCCTTCTAATGATGATCTTTGCCATTATTGTAATGAGAAGGGTCACTGGAAGAGAAACTGCAAAAAATATTTGGAAGATTTGAAGAAGAAGAAGAAGGGTAATGACCCTTTTACTTCAGGCATTTATATTATAGAAGTAAATGTTGCTACTTCTAGTCCAACATCTTAGGTATTGGATATTGGTTGTGGTTCTCACATTTGTGTGAATGTGCAGGGAGTACAAAATAGTAGAACTTTGGCAAAGAGTGAAGTGGACCTAGGCGTAGGCTATGGAGAAAGAATTGCTACTTTAGCTGTAAGGATATTTTATTTATCTTTTTCTTCAGGAATGATTTTAGAACTCAATGATTGCTACCATGTACTTGCTATAAGTAGGAATATTGTCTCTATTTCATTTTTGGACATGGAAGATTTTTGTTTTACGATTAAGATCAATTGTTGTTCATTTTCTCGTAATGATATATTTTATGGTAATGCTCAATTAGAGAATGGGCTTTATGTTTCAAATTTAGAAAGACTTGTTTTATCATTTCGGACATATAAATGAGAATCACATACATAAGCTCCATAATAATGGAATTTTAAATTCTTTTGATTTTGAATCATATGAGACATGGGAATCTTGTTTATTAGAAAAAATGACTAAAATGCCTTTATTGGACATAATCAAAGGGCTAGTGATTTATTAGCACTCATACATATTGATATATGTAGAGCATTAAATTCTATTGCTAAAGGAGGTTTTCATTTCTTCATTACATTTACTGATGACCTCAGTAGATATGGTTATGTTTATTTAATGAAACATAAATCTAAATCCTTTGAAAAGTTCAAGGAATTTCAAAATAAAGTACAAAACCAAATTGGCAAGATAATTAAAGCCCTTCAATCAGATTAAGGAGGTGAATATTTAAGTCGAGAATTTGATGACCATCTCAAAGAGTGTGGAATTGTTTCATAACTCACTCCACCTAGAACACTACAATGGAATGGTGTGTCTGAAAAGGAGGAATCGAACATTATTGGATATGGTTCGATCTATAATGAGTCATGTAAATCTTCTATTGTCCTTTTGGGGATATACTCTTGAAACCCCTGTGTTTACATTAAATAAAAGTTGATACGTGGACAAGAAAGGTTCCTATTTTGTCTTTTCTAAAGATTTGGGGATGTGAAGCTTATGTTAAAAGGTTAGCATCTGAAAAACTTGGACCTAAATCCGATAAATGCTTTTTTGTGGGGTATCTTAAGGAAACTAAAGGATAATACTTTTATAATCCCACCGAGAACAAAGTGTTTGTTGCTCGAAATGGTGTCTTTCTAGAAAGAGAATTTCTTTCTAAAGGAACTAGTGGGATTAAAGTATATACAGGAGAATGCTCTAACACAAGAGGAGCCTCATTTTGATCTACAAAATATTGTAAAAACCACATATGTGACACCAGCCCCATGTAGGTCTGAAAGGTTCCATCATGAGCCCATAAGATATGGTTTTATGGTGACTAAACATCATCATTTATTACTAATAGAGGATGATGAACCTACATCCTACAAGGAAGCAATGATGGGCCCTAACTCTGATAAATATCTTCAAGCCATGGAATGCAAAATGGAATCCATGTACCAAAACAAAGTATGGGTTTTGGTTGACCCACCTAATGGTGTAAAATCCATTGAGTGTAAGTAGTTTTCAAGATGAACGTTTACGTGGATGGAAATGTACATGTGTACAAAGCGCAATTGGTGGCTAAGGGTTTCAAACAAATTCATGGTATTAACTATAATGAGACATATTCCCCAGTTACTATGCTTAAATCCATTCGCATCCTCCTAGCAATTATTGTATCCTATGATTATGAGATTTGGCAAATGGATGTGAAAACAACTTTCCTTAATGGGAATCTAGAAGAGGACATGTATATGACATAGCCTGAAGTTTTCACATTTCCTATAAATGTTAGGAAAGTATGTAAGCTTCAGCGATCCATTTATAGATTGAAGAAAGCTTCTCGGAGTTGAAATCTTCATTTTAATAAGGCAGTCAAAGAGTTTGGTTTCCTAAAAAATGAAGAAGAACTTTGTGCTTACAAGAAGACTAATGGGAGAACAATTGTTTTCTTAGTCTTGTATGTAGATGACATACTGCTCATTAGAAATGACATTCCTATGGTTCAATCTATGAAAGTTTAATTAGGAAGTTGTTTTTCAATGAAAGATGTGGGCGAGGTAGCCTACATCCTGGGTATTAGGATCAATAAAGATAGATCAAGAAGGCTTATTAGACTAAGTCAAAGCACTTATATCGATAATTTTTTGTAAAGATTCAATATGCAAGAATCTAAGAAAGGCTTCTTACCTATGTCACTTGCCATAGTTTTGAGCAAGGCTCAGTGCCCTTCAACATTAGATGAGCAAAATCGCAGGAGTAAGATCCCATATGCATCTACTATAGGATCCATCGTATATGTCATATTGTGTACTTATACGAATGTTGCATATTCTTTGAGCATGACAAGTAGATACTAGTCAGATCTAGGTGAAAGCCACTGGATAGTTATTAAAAACATTCTTAAGTACATAAGAAGAATGAAAGATATGATCTTAATCTATGGAGGTGAGGAAGAGCTCATTGTAAATGGTTACATTAATGCCAGCTTCCAATAAGATAAAGATGACTTCCAATCAAAGTCAAGATTTTTATTCAGCCTAAATGGTGGATCAATGTGTAGGAAGAGTTCTAAAAAGGAAACAATTGCTGATTCAACAACAGAAGCTGAGTACACTTCTACTTCAGAAGAAACAAATGAGGCTGTTTGGGTTAGAAAGTTCATCATTGAACTTGGTATGGTTCCTAGCATTGTGAATCTAGTGGATCTTTATTGTGATAATAATGGAGCCATTAGCTAAGATAAGGAACCAAAATCTCATCAAAAGACTAAACACATACTCAAGCGTTTTCACCTTATTCGACATATTGCTAAAAGAGGTGATGTGAAGGTATGCAAAGTATCAATAAATCTTAATGTAGATGATATATTGACTAAGCCTCTCCCACAAGCTAAGTATGATCTTCATACTAGAGCATTAGGTATTAGACTTTTGGATATGTGATCATACAAGATTGTAATTTTGTGACATGTTTTTGGATAATCCATTAGTAATGCCCAGTTATTGTTTGTTGTGTTCATTTTTAATAGAGTTATAAATAATTTTGAATTATAATCCCATGAATAATGTGTATGTCACAATTTTCCATTAAGTGCGTGACTTGATCATGAGACCCTATTGTAATATGGATACAGTTATTCTAAAAGATCCTTAGTTAATGACATTAATGTAAGGGATAATAATGACTGTCAAGACTAGCATGTTGATTAATAGATGACCATATTTCATGGGTCTTTAATATAGAGATATTATGTTAATCATATGGATGCATGTTGGAGAATATGCAATTGGACCAACCCTCTATGAGAACACTTCAAGGATTGTTATGTAAGAGTCATACGTGGTTCTCATCATAACTGATGAATATAGTCCTTTGACTTGAGTTTGTCACGTTTTTCTATATGTGGATTAGCTTGTTTTGACATGGTCAAATGTCAGCTATAAAAGGTGATTATAAAAAGCAATGCTCTAGCATGCTATGAATCATACAAAGGAATGTGGATGAATAAGATGGAATTTATCTCCCCCATATAAAGGGAGAAAGATATTTCTGGGCCTTTGATGACTTAAGACTGAAAAGTTGCATGGTCGTGCATAAACAAGATGAATGTCAGTCATTTGTTTCATAGTCTAAGTCAGAAATCGAGAAACATGATTGAACCTAATAAGGATGACACTATTTCCTACCTTATGCTCAATTGAGATGTAATGAGACAACTGGAGGTTCTTGTGCAAGTGGGAGATTGTTTGTGTACACCCCACAAACCAATTATAGAATTTACTTTAATTGATCACTTATGATTCAGGTAGTGTCATATTTCGACCTTATTTAATATTGGGTAGTTATTATGTCTTATTAGAGACCACTTATAACTTGTGTGACTAAAAGAAGTTTGAGCCTCCTGTTAATATTAAATAAGCCTACATGGTCGCACACCATACAGACTAAACATTCATTAGGCCTTAATCGAATTTGGGCTTCGTGCCTTACGCTTTGGGCTTTAGGGTTTTATTATATGTATGGATATATAGTATGATTTGAAGACTAAAGAACATCATCTGCTTAAAAACCCTAAAAGGAGACATCCTCTGCTAGAGATAGAGAGAGAGAGAGGTCTCAAAAAGTAGTGTTAGCACATCAGAAGGGGTTGTTCATTCTCGCAAGAGTGTGGATATCGATAGAGGCGCGACACTTGACGTTCTCTTCTTGACATTACTAATTCCTCTACATATTTTCAATGCAAAAAGGTATTCACATGTGTACGGATTTAGTTTCAATATTCACATGGGTCTTGGTCTTTCGGACTCTCAAAGTTGATAAATGTTATTGATGATGTAAGTCCGAAAATTTTATCATAAATAATTAAGCAATAAGGTATAAGCAGGTAAGGATTAAACCTTAGAGCTAATGAGTGGACCACTGAAGTCAATGGACTAGTGACGGATCTAGATTTTAGAAGGCAAAAGTTGGGCCACTGGCAAGGGAGGAGTTATATGATGGACATATCTAGGGCTGAGTATAGTTGCGAGCATATTTGTGATGGTAGATCTAAGCTGGCTATTAGGAGCTACTTTATTTGTGACGATGGAAGGGGAGCTATTATGACATCAGGAACTGGAGATTAGACGGAGTGGACGAGATCTAGTGAGCAACGGTCACTTGTTTATGAGATAATGAGAGATTGTGAGTGAGACAGAGAGAACAGAGGGAGGGGATGGGACGGGGCAGTTACTGCTAGGGTTAGAAGAGTTTAGGATTGTTTTTCAATTTAGTCCTAAAAATTTCTCTAAATTTGCAAATTGGTATGTATTAGACAGGTGTTGGGAATACTGACCAATATTATGTATCAGTATGGTATTAAAGATTACTATACTATTTTTTATTGGTATAATATGGCAATTTGAACATTAGGTCGTGTAGGAAAAGGTAGTTAAAGAGAGAAAAAAATTTAATCAAGTTAGATTTTATTGTAATGTTTCAGAGAATTTAAGATTAAATATGAAATATTTAATAAATAGGGACCGATATGAAATATTAGATCTTATTTAGATTCAATTAGTATTTAATTAGAACTTATCTTGTTACTTTTACTACTTTGCCCATAATTTTAAATAAATTTTAATGCATGTCCTTTTCTTGGTTTCATGTAACCTTATTTCAATTAATTTTTTATTTGCAATATATTTTTATGAAATGAATAAACCCAATATTTATGCTCTTTTTCCCCTAATGCATCTCCCTTTTCTCCATCGAACATTTCTTTTTCTAAGATGCTCTTTCTCGCTGTTGTTCTTTCTTTATCTTTTTAAAGAAATTATAATCTATTAGTAATTTAATTTTTATACTTTCATTAAAAACAATATATCTATCAACATTAAGGATAAAAAAAGTTATGCATAAAAAAAATAAAATATTTTACAGTTAAAAATCCATTAATTCTAACTCCGCAAGTGATGCAAATTAAGTCTATAAAGATTTCTACTAATGCAACTTACAAGGTGTTTGGTTGATTGGAATAACCATTCCATTCTTGATCTATTCCTAATAATAGGTTATTCTCATGTTTGGTTAAAGAAAACATAAAAAATATATAATCGAATAGTTTACTTATTTCTTAAGTTTGGAGAATAAGTAAACTCATCACCTCCATTATCTTTATCTATTCCTAGTCTATTCTAAGTGGTTGGGAATAAAATTGAGGATATGTTGGACAAAAATATCCTTAAGGAATTCGCATAATTACTTGGTCTTTTTGTTAGTTATTTCTTTGCCATTTCAAATTTATGTTTCGAAACCAAACATTGTCATTACATCATCATTAGAAATTCTTAGGAAGGCTAAAAAAATTTAACCCCCTATGTTTTATCTCTTGGTACGTTATGCTCCCCTGTATTTTAGAAGTAGACTTATTACCCCTTTGACCACCAGTTAAAGGAGCCTAGAATTCAAAAAGATTTTTTTTACCCATATATTATAATGACATCACCACAATTGTACATATTGCATTTTTTTGGACAAAAAAACCCTTTGTCTTTTGTTGACTAATATACATTAAACCTTACATTTTTTGCTTTATTTCATTATACCCTCTATTTGAAAAATAAAAAATATTTTAAGCATGTATTACATTTTGACTGTTAATAAATAAAAAAGGACAAATTAATAAAAGTACCATTGTCTTCACAATTGTACTTCATGACCGTTAATTTCTAGAAACATTTTAAAAAAGAAAATTTATTTATGAAAAGAACTTTAAAAACAAATAATTAACAATAATAAAATAAAATATCACCATTTTATGTTTCCTTTTGCTCTATAAAACTAAAATTTATCTTCTTTTTGGCTCTTTTTCGGTTTTCTAAGTCATTCCCTTACCCACCGACTCTCTCTCTCATCCATTATTTGTTTCTCCCCTCTTTTTTTTTTCTCTTTATACCTTCCATTGGAAAATTCCCTTGCTTTGTCGAAAAATTGACTCCAATTTCGGCGATGTCTCTCCCTTTCTCAACGAAAAACAACCTATTTTCTTCAAATTGAGGTTCCTCCCACTCTTTCAGCTATGTTTTCGAGATCCTAATTGATGACATTTTCGAATCTCCTCACTCAGTTCTATGTCTCTGTGGTTTGCGTGTTTTGTGAGAATCTGGGTTGTTTGGTTCCTGTTTAGTACATTACTTTGAAGTTTAACCATTGAAGATCATGATCTAGCGTTTAGGTTTCGGGTTTTCTGATCTTTCTCATTCGAGTTTTGATTTTTTTTCCCTTTTTTGTGAAGTAATGGTGAGAAGGTAACCCACAAACAAAAAATTTGTAATTTTTTTCATTAATGATTAGTTAGAATGTACAATTATTAAAAAATGACACCTTCAATTAATTTTCTTTCTTTTTTCTTAAATTTTGTTTCAGAAATAAATTTTATCTTTTTTAGTTTTCCATAAATTAACGTCATTAAGTACAATTGTGAAGACAATGATTTTTTAGTAATTTTTTCCTTTTTTATTTATTAATGGTCAAAATATAATCCATGCTTTAAAAAATTTTAGTTTTGAAATAAAGAGAATAATAAAATAAGTAAAAAATAGGAATTTAATTTATTTTAGTCAACAAATGGCTAAAAGGATATTTTGTCCAAAAAATGCAACATTTACAGTTATAGTGATGTCATTATAATACAGGAGTAAAAAGGTCTTTTTGAATTCTAAGCTCCTTTGACTTATGGTCAAACGGGGTAATAAATCTATTTTTAAAATGGAGGGAGGCATAATGTACCAAGGGATAAAACATAGGGAGGTTAATTATATTTTAGCCTCTTAGGAATAAAAGAAACTAAATAATACTTATTCTATTCTATTCCTCATCTGTTTTATTTTTAAAGAATCACTATTTTATTCCATACCTATTCTAACAGGTAGACTAAACACCCTGTAAAACAATTTACGATGACTTTAGGGTGCCAATTTAATTTAAAATGCAATATGCTATTTGGATGCACCCATTTATTAAAAAAGAATTGTCAATTCTATTTGGAGGGGCACCCCTTCATATGTTTATATATCTATGATTATCTTGCTCAAACAAATATGCTAAGGCAACTATACCCAAAATATTTTCTAGCTTCTAATTGCAACATTAAATAAACAATCCACCCACCTCTAGGATCTATTTATTCCCAAAGCGTTAATGATTCTTCTATTACGAATAGGCTTCTTTTAGAAATTGCTAGATATTTCTTGTAGCTTTCTATAGAACAGAGTCACTATGCTTTGTTATATTGTGTTTTGAGAAAATATAATCCTATATGCTAACTTCATGAGCTTTAGGTAAATCTTTTGTGGCACATTAGATTCAATGTACATAATTATCTTCTTAATTTCATCATCAAACTTCAAACACTACGGAGCATATTAACAATTATGTTATGTCTATCAGATAGATATTAATCGAGATTGTGCGAGAGTAAGATTATGTGATAATAAATCCATTTTTAAAATTATTAGACTAAATAATAAAAATATTATTTTGATATATAACTAGTAGCTAATAATAATAATAATGATAATAAACGACCAATGCGATCTGCTTGTACCCGAGATGAGTCGTCAAACCCAACATTTGCCTAATGTATTTCTCTACTTTCAGGTCCTCAGAGCCTGTTTGGTCCAATGACTTAAATAGATAAGAAATAGAATGGAATGAGTATTTACTTTGTTTGTTTTACTATTAAAGAATTTATATGCCAATGTTTGGTTTGAAAATATAAACTTAGAATGACAAAGGAACAACTAACAAAAAGACAAAATATCCTTATTATTATTATTATTATTATTATTATTATTATTATTAGTATTATTATTAAATTCTTTATTATTATTAATTTTCTTTTTATCATATGACTTTCTAATATTTTGCAGTGGTTAATTTTTCCTAGTTTGACTCATGTTAGTATTCATTATATAGTCGCAATTGCAATATAAAATATAACATAGGGCTTTAAATTACTAAAAAGTTATTTAATTGAACGAAAATAAGCTTCAAACCTATTTTAAATAACTAGACAGAATATTTAAACTTCAATATAATCTTCAATGTGTGGCAAGAAACCTCTTCGATAGCAGAGCTTAAGGCTTCCACTTGCTTCTACTGAAGAGAGACCATGGCTTTAGCTTCTGTGACCACTGATGCATCATCATCAGTAACATACATAATTCTTTTGATTACTCCAACAACCTTAAAGAGAATTAGATCATAGACTAGTACTTGTTATGAACTTCAACTTAATTTGCATATAGACAATCTACTCATATTCCTAGATTACTTGGGTGATTTAACATTAAAAAGAATACAGGTACCATTAGGTTTTATATCTCAAGGCGCTGGCATAGTATATCAATATATCTAAGCTTTGCGAAGTAAAATTCTCTCTTCTTCTCAAGGCTATCAACATTTATCTTCAATTTTGTGATCTGCACATCAACTCTGTCGAGACATTTAATATTTTAAACAAGATCAATTTTGTTTCTATAATTTGTACCTAATCGTCATATGCAAAAACAGGACTAGGAGGTTTAGAAGGCTTCACAAATTAATTTGAAGGGTTAACTGAGGACACATCATTCCTCCGTGCATTGTGGGAGGACGGTGCTTTGGAAGGATCAGTGGACCCTTTATTTGAGCACTAAGATGGAGGGCATTTCTTGCATGCTTCTTTACCTCCTTTACAAGTGTCTCTCCTTTCCAGTGGATTATAGCTAAAGAAAAGATAAATAGGAAAGTGAAATTTCTCATGCCACAATGTCATGTATCAATTATAGTAATGAAAATTAATAATAATCCACTAATGAACACACAACTTTATTGTCAGGACAATACTACTAGAAATCAAGTCAATACTCAACAAAACTTCCTTGACCAAGACAAACAATTATCAACTAAAAGATTTTACTGAAAAGGCAAGAAAATTATGATCCTAAGCAATATCATAGAGTCTAGGTTTCTTTTCAACAAAAGATGATACTAATCCAACCCAAATAAGCAAAGCATTTTCTTTGAATTGGCCAAACAATAGATAAAAGCAAAGCATTTGCTTTAGCCAAACAACAGATAAAAGATATAACAACACAAATATGTTACACTCTTAAAGAGAACTTTTGTAATAAAAGATTCGATTGAATGTAACAACCTTCTCGACAAGCTCAAGGAAAATACCAATATCCAAACATATAATATAAACCATGATCAATAATTGAAGGTCATAAAAGATCTAGTATAATTAGAAGCGAGAAAGGAGGAACAGAGGTTAAAAATTACTTGGGCAATCCTCTGTTAACAATATTGCAGTACCGCTTCAACTATTGAATGAACTCCAAGTTATCAAGCAGCCTTCCTCTAATGAGCTTATTCACCTCAATATGTTGCAACGTAACCACAAATAAATTTTACAAAAGAACACGAAAATCAAATCCAAAACAGAATTTCATAGAAAAGTTCTTTGGAACTAACCTTAGTGATCTTTAGCTGTTAAAGACATCTTGAAGGACCTTGTAGTTCTGGATCATGTCATACTCGCTCTTGGCATCGAAGTTGACTTTGTGCATCGGGATAACTCTGGGTTGAACAACATCCATCAGCTGGCAGTGGACGGTGTCGAAGCAAGCCTGAAATTCGCCACAACTCAAGCAATTTCTTCGAGAAGAGTAAAGATTAGAGGCAAGTAGAATTTTGCCTCAAAATAGAGAAAAATCTCTTCGACTTTGAAGAGATTAAGTTGAAGAGTGGAGTTGATCCAAGAGAGAATCTCAGATCTTCCAATTCCGCATCCATCTGACCTATATCTACTACCATTATTGGTCTATGCATTGTATAGAGCAGATAGTCAGAGATAGAGATAGAGGGACAAAGAAGATTTCTTTAACATACCTTAGAAATCTGTTGTGAGTTGCTTGGAGAATCACGACTAAAACAAAGAACGAAGTGACTGAGAAAAGCGTGAGAGTGGAGACGGTGGGAGGAGAGGGACAAACTTATCCAGAAGTGAGAGAGATGTGTTTATCTATTTTAGATGTGCATGGAATAGGTAAAGACAAGGTCATATGATCTTTACCTATTCCTTCATACCTGGGAATGGGTAATCTTAGGAATAGTTATTTTGTTAGCTTTTTTCCAACCAAACAACATAATACCTAATAATTAGGAATAGATAGGTAACAAGATACCTATTACCCTCAACCAAACAGGCTATAAATGATAGCAAGCATATTACCTAAACCAAAAGGCATATAAGAATAAGCAAACGTACTAAATGTAGCCTTCTCTTAGTCTTTATAATTTGTAAATAAACTTATAGTTAATCTATGAAATAATAAAACATATTCCTAAATAGTCATTATAGAATTTGATTAATGAAGTGCAGTGGAAAATGGTCCTTGCATGTAGCATCATTCAGTTTTTTATATTTGATACATACCCTTTATCCAATATCAGTTCTCATAGGAATCAACTTGTTGTTTTCATTTGAAACAACTTCCATCCCTCCTTTCTTTGGCACTACCAGTATAAGACTCAATAAAGAACTATCAAAAAAAGGTAAATAACCCATTCATCTGGTATTTTAATTACCTCATCCTTTATAACATCCTTCATGTTTGGACTAAGCCACATTTGAGATTACACAACTAGCTTGAATTCATCTTCAAAAAGTATTTTATACTTACAAAAGAGGGACTAATTCCCTTCATTTTAGAAAATTTTCTATGCAATTACCCTCTTATTCTTCTTTAAGACCTTAAGAATCTTCTCTTTCTAATATTAGCTTAAATTCGTTGTAATTATAAGAGGTAATATATTAGTTTTCCACTAAAAAGGCATACTCTAAGTGATCTGATAATCTTTTTAGCTCTAAATTTGGCATTTCCTCAACGGATGCCTTTACTCTCCTCTCCTTGCATCTTCCTATCTCCTTGAAGTTTTCCTCTTGCATAGGCTTATTAGTCTCTAGGGATACCATATACTCTCTGAAGAACTACACTTTTTTTCACCTTCTTCTTATATGATACATATTTCTAATAGATCTTTTGAGACGACTTCTTATATGGTACATGAAATGTCATCATTAATCGTATCTAAATAAAAATATTTATCATCCTTATCAAGAGTGTATTTCATGGCTTATGATATCTTAAATATGATTTGCTTATCTTCTACCCTTAAGATGAATCTCCTATCATTTACATCTATAATAACTTTAGTAATAGTTAGAAAGTATCATCATAAGATTAGAGGAACCTCCATATTGTCCCCTATATCCAAAACCACAAAGATAATAGGAAACATAAACTTCAATCTTGATCAACACATCCTCGACAATAAATCTAGGATATTTGATCGACCTATTAGCTAATGGAATGCTCATCCTAGTAGGTTTTTATTCACTAATCCTAATTCCTTGAGCATGTTATAAGGCATTAACTTCACCCCTAAGTTTAACAATTCCTTATTAATCGACAAACTACTAATATGATAATGTAAAGAAAAACTCCTTGAATCTTGTATTTTCTAAGGTAGCTTATTTTGTAAGATGGCAAAGCATAATTAATTTTTCACACTTTCTCAAGTTTCTTCCTATTTAAACGGAAGTTTTTAAGAATTTGGCATACCATAACGTCTACAATAGAATTTCAACAAAAGGTATAGTAATATGAATTTGTTTAAATAACTTTAAAAACTTACCAAACTAGTCTTTCTTTCGATCTCTTTTAAGTCTTCTCGGGTATGGGACTATCAATTTGTACCTTTTTATAGCTTTCTTCTTAAGCTCCTCATCCTTCTCCTTTCATTCTTCCTCTTTATTTATTTCTTATATAATAGTTTTGGAGATTGTTTTTGCCTCTTTTTATTTAACTATTAACTCCTTTACACTCTTTAAAATAACTTTTCACTTGATATCTTAAGTTAGGCTCAATACTTCTAGTTAGTATTCCTTGCTTCCTCTTAGAGACAAGTTTAGGAAGTTAGATAATTTACACTTCCAAAATGTGGAAGGATGTTTATTGATTTTAAAGCATTGAATTAGTTATTTAATTAAATTTAGGTGGACGTTTTTTTTTTATTCTTGGTTACTCCAAGAGATATTTGGATGGTTCCTCCATCTTGGATTATATATATCATTACAAATGTTATACTAAGATTAACTACTGACAAATTCATCCTATTTAAATTACTGCCTTAGTATAGGTTACTTAGTGCTCATAATTAGGATGTCCCCTACCATAGATGTTCACCTCACTACTAGTGTTAGTTTAGTTGCCATACTTATGTTGTTAATTTTTCTACTTAGACCTTTAGCTTTGCCTCTAATGTCGTGACCATATTAACACTCTAGTTTCCATTTGTCCTTGCCTTCAGTCTTATATTGCCTTATTGATAGTTGTTTATGACAATGTTCTCTTTAAGCTCTTACAATTCTTCAGGGGTCTTAAAGATGGTGTTCCCTCCTAAATATGCATCTATCAACTACTTAGTTAACTCAACCTACTATGGAATATCTATATTTGCATGCCCAAATTGAGACCATAGTATAGGAACTTCCTTAGCTGCTCTTTCCATCTCTCCTAAGTAGCATAAAGTCTCACCCAATGATATTTTAAAACAGAAAATTTCATTCATGAGCTTTGCTGTGCAATCTAGAGGAAAGTTTTTTACCAAGAATTTCTTAACTATCCTATTAGATGTAGTGATAGACCCTAAAAGTAGTGATTTTATCCATGACTTAGCTTGATCCCTTAATGTGAAATGGAATAACCTCCATCTAATGTGATGTTCTAAGACTCCATTTAGCTTGAATGTGACATATATTTCCTAAAAAAATGGCAAGATGGTTGTTGGGATCTTCATTCAACAATCTATTTTACTGTACTAACTACTGGATCATCTAAATCATGTTGGGTTTTATTTCAAAACTGTTTACTTCAACCCTAGCCTTACAATGTTGGATTCAACCCTAACTAACATGATATACAATAATCCCGTATTTTTCAATTTACTTGTCCCATTATTGTTCTTGGTAATTGTATTTGACCTCATAAATTTTTCTCTATTAACTTCCTGAGCAATGTCCACTGGATTTATATTTCCCAAAAAGTGGCAATATGGGTGTTGGGATCTTCATTCAACAATATATTTTACTGTACTAATTACTGGATCATCTAAATCATGTTTGGGCCTTACAATGTTGGATTCAACCCTAACTAACACAAGCTACAATAATCCCTTATTTTCTAATTTACTTGTCCCACTATTGTGCTTAGTAATTGTATTTGAACTCATACATTTTTCTCTATTAACTTCCTGAGCAATGTTCATTTGATTTATAGATCTAGCTCAAGTGGCATCTTAGGACTAATCCTAATTATACACTAAACAAATTAGACCTATAATACAACCATAACTATAAAGTTAAAAAACTATTCTCAAATAAAACAAATAAAAATAATAATAATAAAGATTATTATACTAATAAACATCACTTTCTTAATATGATAGACTTTAGTAACATCACCAGTAAATTAGTGTGGACGTGTATAAAAGAATAAATAAAAACAAACGAATAGAAAAATACTAAAGAAATAACACAAGTGAGAGTACCTATCATTTTCTAAAGTATAGTATAAGTACACTGAGTTTCAATCCTATAGAGATTGTGATAACTAGTAATGAATATCCTTATAATGTCCAACCTAACAAAATGAGTTATTAATTCAAAGGAAATAAATAAACATCTATAGGGCACCAAATTAAAGTAATGATTAAGATTAAAATAATCAATGAATAAACTAGACCCAAGTAAGATTTTCACTGGAACTTTTTTATGCTTTGACTTCACTCTTACATAATGAACAACTTTAGCTTCTTTGAACAGTAAGAATTTCTAAGTTATGACTATATTCTCTCTTGATTAGTACAATCTATGTTCCTAAATTAGATTGAGCAAAATCTTTTCGAATCAAAAGAAATGCATTAATTTGCTTAATGAACATTTATGATAACATTCACCCTAAAATAG
This sequence comes from Erythroxylum reticulatum, assembly GCA_025504915.1. Taxonomy (NCBI): domain Eukaryota; kingdom Viridiplantae; phylum Streptophyta; class Magnoliopsida; order Malpighiales; family Erythroxylaceae; genus Erythroxylum; species Erythroxylum reticulatum. The sequence goes on along the minus strand of JANSVA010389189.1, from coordinate 6,797 downwards.
AAAGATCATATAGTTGTCACTTAAGAAACCTATTCAAACTTATCATTCATGTTATAATCTAAAGATATAAATTATCTCTCAATATTAATGTATAAATTTGATTATTGAGTTTTTAACTCTCGTTTCTTCAATTCAACATAATATAAAAACATAAAAAAATTTCAAGAAAACTAGATATTTCATTAAATCAAAGCCTTAATTCAATACATCAAATCCTGGGATCTATCCCACCAAGATCTATATTCTAATTAGTTCATAATAAAATAAGAAAAAAATTAACAAAAATAAAAAAGATGAAGAAAACATCCTCATGGTTATTAAATCTTAATGGATTTCTTGTTCTTCTTATAAGATTCCCTTTCTCTTGATCTTTAACTGCTTTTATTAGCCGTTGATGAATTATTTTCTCTTAAACATATCTACTAAAAGGAGTTATCTTGTGTTTTTAGTTGCTTCTTTTTAAAACCTTTTGAAACTAATTTTTTTTATGCAATATGACCCTAGTATTGGACTTTTCAGGCTATTTATTACTTCGCCAACCATTTTAGAACTTTTATGTAGTAAATATTTGCTAATAAGGAGATGAAAATAGGCCTGTATTATCTTTATGTTAATGAACATGGGCTGAACATAGGGGCATGTTATAGATACTTAGAGAAATAGAATACCTATTTTAACATGGCTTGAGCAAGAGGGCATATTAGGTCAATGTTACATGGGTAAAAATATTTTTTTTAAAACTAAAATAAGGCATATTTGAATATAGGTAGTAGCACATTACTATGTTGCAACCGTGTTTTAAGTCTTTAAATATGCCAAAGTTGCTCCAAATTGACTTAAATCTTATATAAATTCATCATTTTCCTTTGAGGGGTTTAATTAAAACTTGCAATAAAATATAAATCATTTTAAGTAACAAATACGATAAAAATCAAAATACAAGCACATTGATCTCAAAATTATTCCAAAATTAAAGTTTATTCAACACACATCAACCTTTACTATAAAATAACTCTAGGATAAGATCATGATCCCTCTTAGAGCTTAACAAGAAGAATAAGGTCTCAAGTTGAAGAGGAAAAATCTCATCAAGAAAAACTAAGATACATCCCTCAAGAAAAAGGAGAAGATCCTCATATGGTCTCACCACTTTTGGAGATACATTAAGTAAGAGGATTTAGATGGACTGGCACTACAGTTGGTTACTTTATTGATTCATCAATGAAGATGTGGATAGAATCTCGGTGGAACAAATTCAAACTAAAAAAACACTTATAAATGAGGAAGAATCATTCTTATTCAAGTTAAATAATGAAGTAAACTCTTTGAAAGTATTGTAGCTAGTTCTTTGGCATGTTGATGGAACGCCATTACAATTGTAACATTGGAAACTAGAGATAATATTTGATATAACTAGTTTGAGGTTAGCTCCAATTTAGGCTCGCTTTCGGGGTATTTCATTAAAACATTGGTTAGATAATGGAATAAGATACTTTGCTAGTTCAAATGGAAGATTAATATAGATGGATGAGAATAGGACATACTAAAATTTGCTTACAAATGGACTAGGACATACTAAAATTTGCTTATAAGTGGAGGTAAATAAAGTTTTACTAGAAATAATTAGGCTCGAAAGATTAAATGAAGATGGGAACTTAATGGAGTCTAAATTTATGTTATATAATAGCAAAAATTGTAAAAACATAAATAAAATCTTATACAAACTAACTAGGAAAAGGATATGAGATCTAAAAAAAGGAAACAAATTGTTTTAATGATCTACAAAAAAAAAGTTCCATTAATTAATCATGATCTAATTCCTATTCCATTATGCAACCAATTTCAAGCCATACCTATTGATTCAATTGTTGTAGATCAAGAGTTAAAGCAAAGGGTCATTTTTCATTAGTAAATAAAAAATGACCAAGAAGGAGAGCCAAAAGTAACGCTAAAAAAAGCTTTAAGTCTTGTACCACATCTTAATTTTAATAATCGCATGAAATGTTAGGGATATAAATTTTCCTAAAAAGTAACAATTTTTAACTATTTAATCATAAAGAAGCCAATTTTAGTTAAATTACTAGAAACAAAACTCAAAGCAAGCAAGTTTAGAGGGAATCTATGAATTTTTAGAAAATCATGGGTAGCTTTAGCAAACCATTAATCCCATTATAATGGAAGAATTACAGTGGCATATGACCTTAAGATATTAAAGATAATGTATACTAGCTTCTTAGATTAATTATTTCATCTAAAAATTAATCTAAATAGAAGCTTAACCATCCTCAATAGCACCATTGTTTATATCTTTATTCTTACGTTATAATGGAATTCTCTATAGAATGAACCTAAAAGAATTTTCTTAGAACTTTCAATCCATTGGCTTATATTGGGAGATTCTAATAGCACCTTATACTCACATAACTCAGAAGGATCTAATTTAATCTTGAATCACTTTAATAATGGATTTAGGAATTGTCTCATCTAAATTGAAGCATATGGTCTACGTTATAAAGTAAATCATTTTACTTAAAGAAATAAACAATAAAAGAAACAGTTCATCCGAAAGAAACTTAAGTTATGTTAAATGCTAATTAGATGAGTTAATTCCTAAAGACTAAGGTACGTTTAGCAACTAACTCACTTGTAATTACTTGGTTATTAAGATTCAAATTTCTACAACAATAAGTCAAATAAATGACCCTTTTAGATTTAAGAATTATCTAACCAATATAAAGGGACTTAAAGAAGCAGTAGCTAAAGGGTTGGAAACAAATGCAAATGGATTTGAAGCCTATAAATCATAAAGAAGCTATAAGCTCTTAAAGAAAAAATAAATGCATTGAACAGAAGGAAATTTAGCAACACTACAAGCAATATCCAAATAAAAAGGAAAACTTTAAAAATAGGCTAAAAGATCTCTATGCAGATGCAAACAATGACAATTTAAAATTGAAAGAGAGCATAACATTTTAAAACTATAATCAAGCAAACTCATCATTCTAGAAATAGAAAAAAAATCAAGGGAAGGTTAGAGATAGAAATACAAGATACTTTTATAATGTAATTCTAATAAGAAAAAATCACTAATAAAATAGTCACACTTCCATATACTAACGGTATGACCGAAAATAAACAATCTGACTTGAAGAAGATTTTCTACAATAACTTCAAGAATACATTAGGTAGATCTGCTAATGGTGTTTCTTCTTTATAGTATCTAAAACATTCATAGTTAGCTCAATTAATACAAATCAAGCTAAATGGCTCCCCAGACCATTCAATAGAGATCATATAGACATGGCTCTCAATGACTTGAACCCAAATAATACAGTAAGGCCTAATCGAATCAATGTCTATTTTTCTAAAAAAATACATGGCATTTGGTTGGAAGTCTAGTCTCAAAGGAAATCTTAGAACCTCCCTCAAAGCATAAAATGCTTAAGTAAGTGGACAAAACTTTTGTTTGCCTTATTTCTAAGAATCTTAACCCTTTTACCATACAGGATTATAGACCCACATCTTTTTATAATGTGATATACTAGAGGATTTCTAAGATTTTAGTAGCTAGATTGAAAGTAACCCTAAGCTCAATCATTAATTCAATTTAAGTATCATTCATTCAAGGGAGGAATATAGGAGATAATATACTTTTGATATAAGAAATGTGAGGATTGCTATAGAAATAAATTAATAAAGAGTTATGTGATGAAAATAGACATGCACAAGGAATTTGATAATGTTAAATAGAAATTCATCCTTAATGTAATATAGGTTCTAGGATATCCAAAACAATTCTTCAAATGGATAGAGCTATGTATCACAACAACATCCTATAACATTTTGGTGAATAGAGATCTAACACAATTATTCAATAAAGAAAAAGGGCTAAGGAAAAGGGATCCCTTATCCTATTATCTATTCATAATTTTTATAGAAGCTCTATGAAAGCTAATTGACAAGGACATCAATAATATGGGATCCTTCAAATAGTATTATAAATGCAAAATGATAAAGATACATCGCTACTCATTTACAAATGATGTAATTCTCCTGTATGCTGCTTATGCAAAGTTGTTAAGGACCCTGATAATAATTATATAGAAGTTTAATGATATATTAGGGCTAGCAATCGCCAACAACAAGATTTATACCTATTTTCATCATATAATCCAAAGCTATCCGATTAAATTTTTACCTATTTTTCATCATGTAATCCAAAGTTATTCGATTAAATTTCGACCATTTTTGGTCTAGAACTTAAGAAACTACCATTTAAGTAACTTAGTATCCATATAATAACAAAAAGACTCACGTCTAAGGATTATTAATCATTATTTAATTTCATTAATAGAATAGATGACAGTTAGATCAACAAAAACATTTTATATATAGGTATATTGTAATTCATTGTTTCCATTCTCAATAATTTGACATCTATATTAGAGCTCACACTTATACCTCTTGATGTAAGCGGGACCATGAACAACCGAGCAAGGCCAGGCAGAGAGCTAACCATACCAAAATGGTCCATTACCAAAGCTAATACCAAGAGATTTAAAGAGGCTCTTTGTACGTATGTGGGCTTTTATCTTGAGAAGATGGTGAACTCCGAGCCTATTGGAGGAGAGTTTAATGAAATTGAGCCTAAACTAATCCATTTAACTCAAATCCTTGGACTGGATACATTTGGAGCTTGAAGACACGAATCAGACCTATTTATTTAATTTTTGGACTTCATTTTATTTTGGACTTCCATATATTTTTAGTCCAACCTTTTATTATTTAACCTAGGTATAAATACTTATGTTTTAGGGTTTTATAATTGAGTTTGATCAGAATTATGGAAAAGCCATCGGCTTCAATAGGGAGAAAACCTTATTCTCTTCTTCTTGTTACTTTGCGAACCATCTTTCACTTATCAATTCTTTTCCAATTGTGGCGTATCGATTGTTTGTTTCTCTTGGTTTTATTTTGATCATCGGGATTGCTTGGAACGAGTTTCCAAGAGGTATCGTAGAAATCAAACCTTGCATATCCTTATTTTTTGATTGTTGAATTCGAAATTGATATCCTTCTTAGTTCCTCTAAGTCAAAACCATCAAACAAAAATATCCATTGAAAACATCATCACATCGACGTTAGTCCTTCTGCAGTGCGCGTCAATTTTGGTATTAGAGCCTTGGTGTGGAGGAGGATTCTTATTCAACTCCATCAAAATTCAAGAAACCACCGCCCATCGCCATCCAATTATCGTCGGATCTTTCATTCAGGTGTGAATTAACTTTTGGGCTAGGATTTCAATTTTCTTATTGCTTTTGTTTTAGTTAGGGTTTTCAATTATTTGTTGAAAACTTTCAGTTGATATCGAAAAAAACAAATAAAAGGTCAAAAAAGGTTCAAAAAAAGTCAGAAAAACAAAAAAAATGAAAAAAAAAGTCTAAAAAAAGAAGAGAGTCAAAGTAAAAGGAGAAAAAAAGTTAGAAAAACAAAAAAACAAAAAAAGTCTTAAAAAAAGAAGAGAGTCGGAGGGAAAGGAGAAAAAAAGTTAAAAAAGTCAAAAAATCTGATCTCTCATACTTGTTACTTGACTGAGGTTTGATATTCTTATTACTCGAGCTACATTTGGGAACATTGACTTGATGAAGTCGTGGTTCTGATTATAACTTGGATTTAAGAGAACTTTGAGTGGTAAAAGGCAAGAGTGTGTAAGCTTATTTGAGGGAGTCATTGCCGTGATTTAAACACGAGGGGAGTGACAAATTCCTGAGTGAAACACGTGAGGGAGTGTGTGAGGTTGTTTATCGCTAACTTTATTTTACAAGTATATCATTTTATTTACAATGTCACAGAGAGGTAGTAATGATGACAACCAAGGGGGAGATGCAAACATCGCTTTCACTTTAAGAGCCATGTAGCAACAATTTGAGAGGTTCAATCTAGCCTTAAATGAGGTTAGGGGACAAATGGAAGAGCTCAGACAAGGGAGACGCCAGGAACCTCAGGGCAGGCGTGCAGGTGTACATCAGCGACAACCACCACCTCGTCAGCAACCACTACGGCATGAGCCTGAGAAGAAGGAGTTTTATGAGGAGGAGGAGGAGGACTATGAAGAGCGTATGCCTAGGAGATCTCGGAGAGGAGAACCCCTCGACAGACAAGATGAAGACCTCAAATCCATCAAGATGCAGATCCAAGAATTCAAGGGTAGGAATCATGCTGAGGCATACTTAGAGTGGGAAAGGAAGGTTGATATGATCTTCGAGTGTCATAACTTCTCGGAGGAGAAAAAGGTAAAACTTGCTGCTGTTGAATTTACAGATTATGCACTAATATGGTGGGATCAACTTGTGACCTCTAAGAGGAGGAATAGAGAAAGACCCATCAATACTTGGGCAACGACGAAGGCGTGTATGAGGAAGAGATTTGTGCCCTCTTACCATTATAGGGAGATGCATCAAAAGCTCCAAAGACTCACATAAGGGTACAAGTTAGTAGAGGACTACCACAAGGAGATGGAGATTGCTATGATCCGTGCTAATATAGTGGAGGACCCTAGGCCACCATAGCAAGGTTCTTGAGTGGATTGAATAGAGAGATAGTGAATGTGGTGGAGTTACAACATTACTTGGAAATTGAGGACATGGTGAACATGGCTATGAAGGTGGAAAAGCAAATCAAAGCTAGAGTGTCCGTAAGGAGTGGAGCAAGTTCTAGTTATTCATGGAACTCAAAATGGACTAGAAAGGAGGAGAAGTACAAGGATAAAGGGGTAGACTTCAAAGAAGCATCTAAGA
>JANSVA010388973.1:0-23169 GCA_025504915.1 Erythroxylum reticulatum | reverse complement strand
CCTTTATTTTACGTAGTTTGAGAGTAAAATTGTCACAAATTATTATCAATTGCTCTTAATTAATTTTTCTAAGAACAATTCATACTACAAACTACTATTTGTTTATTATAGGATATTTAAAGAAGTAGAGGCAAGGAGAGAAGTAAGGAGTGAAGGCTAAAAATGATAAGTTAATAAGTCAAGGCCACAGAAAGTTCACCACGGCGAAGTATAAAGAACCCAAGCAAAGACTGTTCGTGATAATTTAGCCGCGGTGTGAGATCACGTTGTCACAGTGAACTCAGCAGAATATTTAAGAAAACTTTCAGGAAATATTCGTCGCAGCGTGAAGTTCACATTGCCATGGCGAAGAAACCAAAAACTCCAAAAAAAAAACTTTTGTAAAAAGCTCGTCACATTGAACTCATCTATCGCTGCACTAAACCTTTGAATACCTGAACCATTTTTGGAAGTTTACCTACTGTGCAACCCAATCCATAACCCAATTTTTTAAAACCTACCTATTTTAGGTTAAAAAAGAGAGGGATAGCTGACAATTCACTAATAGACACCCACTCTCTCTACCTTTGGAAGAAAAATTCTTCTACACACCTTCATCCCCTCTCGTCCACATCACTGTTCTACTCCTTTACTGACAACTACTACCATGGATGCTTCCAGTGGGTTTCCTGTGGTGAAATCTTCTAGAATTATGCCTGTTTAGGCACCTCTCTCCTCTTGAAGATGTACCAATGGCTAGAGTACAATGTGTTGGAGTTATGTAAAAATAGTGCCCTAGAAAGTAAGTGTATTTACATGTAACTTTATCTTCTTCAGTTACAGTTTTGTAATGAAAATATTTATTATTAATAAATGAAAATAGTTTCATTTTATTTGTGTGAGCATTATATATGTAGTTAAAAAGAACCAAGATTCTTTGGTAAGTAATATACATACACATAGAGATGCATAGGAAACATGTATATTATAAGAATCTAAATTAATGGATTCACAGTTGAAAAATCAAATTGGTCACTTAATTATGGTTTAGACTGTAGTGTTGCTATTTATCTCCATATAAGTAAAGGAGTTTACTTAAAGGGAATGATGAGTTTCATAGCATGACAGTAGTTGACTATCGATAATGGCCCTATTAAATGAATCTGGAATTAAGTATGTTTTCAAGATTAAAGTGGGTCGTTGCTTTAATCTTAAAACATACAACTTAAGCATCCACTTATTATGGACCACAATATTGATGAGTGGTGAACTCGTATATGTTTCATTATAATTCTTGATATGATCAGAATGGATTTTTATAGAGTATTAATTTAGTGTCTGTATGTTAGAATTATCAATTGAAACATATATCAAGGAACATTCACTCAAATAAAGAGTTTATAGTGATATCATCACTTCTAGATGTTTTAAGGAGATTTGGTGATTAAACTGGCACCAGTAGTTTGATGGACTAGCTACCCATCAAGTCTTAACACCAACATGAGATCTTGTGTGTTAATCACCATATAAAGTAAAATGGCAGATCTAGAAGGAAAAACCAATATAAGGGTAAAAAGGTAATTTTACCCTTTATTATGCGGATGGCTGTAATAAGGTTTTAAATAGGGTTTGCAATTGGACGTAAAATATATGTTCTTATAATATTTAATAATTTAAGAGTTGAACTAATTTTATTTAGTTGAATGACATTTAGTTAATAAGCCAGAATTAATTATAATGAGATTAAATTAATTCTAGGCTTAAGTAAAGTGCTAGCAATATTGGTACAACTTCCACTATCTATGATCATACTACAAACTTTATAATTAATGAGACACCTTGTATGAAAGATGTGCTTATGTTGCTCTTATTCAAGATCTTCTTTTGGTTAGATGTTAAGAGCACGCCTAGACATAAGGACCAACCTTTGGCATCACAATAGAGATTGAAATCATCCATCATTGGAGGCACATTATTAAAATCATCACTGTCACTAGTTTCACTAGAAACATCACCATTCTCAAGAAAAATCATAGTTCTTTTGTTAAGGCATTGAGAAGCAATACGACCAAAACTTTGACATTTAAAGCACTTAATTTTATAAGAAGGATTAGAAAAAGAAGAGGGTTTAGAGTCATTTTTACCCTTAGGATCTAGAGTAGAGAATTTAGGCTTACTTTCCTCCTTTAGCTTGATGTCTCCCTTAGATTTGAAGAAATTTTTAGATTCCTTCAAGTTTTTCTTCCTAGAATTAGATCTAGCACCATTTTGGATCTTTAATTGCTTTTCGAACATGATGGCCCTATGCATCAACTCATCCATGTTAAGGAAATTTTGTAGATATACAATAGAAGTAATTTCAAGACACAAACTATCAAGAAATCTTCTCATGGTAGCTTCCATGTCTTCCCCAATATTGGCCCTAATCATGATGATTTCCATCTCTTGGTGGTATTCTTCAACACTTATAAATCCTTACCTCAATCTTTGTAGCCGGTTGAACAAGTCTTGATAGTAATGACTTGGAACAACATGCTTTCTCATGATGGCTTTCATTTCTTACCATACGCAGATTGGTCTTTCAAGATTATGCCTTCTATTTACTTGTAATTGATCCCATCAAATACTAGCATAGTGATAAAAATCAACAGCAACAAGTTTTATTTTTTTCTCTTCACTATATGTATCACACTTAAATACATGTTCTATTTTCCTCTCCCACTCTAAATATAATTTAGGATCATTTTCCCCCATAAAAGAAGGGATTTTCAATTTTATGTTATCAAGTTCATTATAAGAAGGAGCTTGTCTGCCTCTTTTAGTGTTGGGGCCTTCATCCTTGGATTGGACATCTTTATCTTCTCCATAGAATTTCCTTCTAGGACCATTAGAGTTTGATGTGGATTAGATGTCCTCCAACCTAGCATTCAACCTCCAATATTGATCTTTTATAGCCTTCATAAAGACTTTGAGATCTTATATGGTTCATCTTCTTGAGACATGTTTATGAACTACAAAATGTTACACTGCGTATGGTTGCTATGATTCATATGTTGAGACGGAACGAAACAAAAATTTGGAGACAAAATAGAACAAAAATTGGAGACAGTGAGGTGTTTGGTTATGATGGACAAAACAGATAAAATTGTGTTCGTCTCGAGGATAGAAATATATTTAGTTGCAGTTGATAGAACATAAAAAACAATGTCAATGACTAAAGTACCCCTGCAGTATAATATGATTGGAAATATATAATTCATTGATTATTTTAAAACGAATGATTTGTATTAGTAATTTAATTATATCTATAAATAAGGAATTTAAGAAATGAGTATCTTAAAATTTTAATGAAATGAGCTATTGAATAGCAAAAAATTCGTACAAGTTAACAATAAAATGAATTATGTTAAATATTTTTATAATTATATCTATATTTATTTTAATTGTATTTGTAATTTTTTAATTACGATGAAATAAAATGAGAAACCTAAAAATTAAATGAAATGATAAACCTAAAAATTAATTGAAATGGGTTTTTGAAAAAAAAATCCTACAAGTTAGAAATTCTAATACAAAATAATTTAATAAAACATCTAAGCATTCATGGAAATAATTACATAATAGGTTAAAAAAGTCCCATAAGTTAGAAATTCTAATACATAATAATTTAATAAAACATCTAAGCATTCATGGAATTAATTGCATAATAGGTTAAAGATACATTCAAGCCTTATATTTTATTAAGGATGTCCTTAACAATAATACCCAAAATGACTCCAATGGCAATGAATAAAAATCCTTGACTTTATGCCATTTTTTTCTTCAAAGTTGCAACTTCATTTACTTGTTCATTTATCGGAAGTGAAAATTGATTTGATATTGATGAGGGTTCATTAGCGATAGGAACAATATCTTCATTTCGACGAGTCTGCCTGTTTGCTGATACATAATGTTTGGCTGATACATATTGTTTGTAGAGGTTAAATAGTACACAGTCTAACCTTTTACTAGTAAAGAAATTATTTTCGATAAACTCATATGAAAAATGTATACATATTAAAATAATAAATAATGATAAAATAAATATAAATATAACTTTAAATATAATTGAGTATGTCTTGTTGACTGATATTAAATTTAATTAATCTTTTAATTAAATATTTAAATCAGAATATGATCAAATCAAATTTAATTCACCTCGTACAAATTGAGATTGGTGAAACATTATTCTACTCATCTTTTGAAGATGTAGCAAAATCAATGGAGAAGGAGGACTCCAGATAGCTCTCAGCTCAAACTGCTATTTCATATTATAAACTCTACAATTTGGAAGCAAGCATGCTCGCAGGGATGAGTTTCATCGAAGTACAAGTACTCTCTGGGATCTTCGCATAGTTCATATCGTTGAATTCTACAATAGTCTGATCCATATGGACCTCTCTCATAGCATCCCTCATTCACCACCATAAAGCCTTGAACAATATTAGTCTCAAATTAGATTAATATTCTTTACTTGATGTTTAAATGCATATGGTTTGCGAGAATTTTGAGAAAGAACTAGACTTTGAGTTGTTATTTAATTAATTAAAAACATAAAATTTTAAAAAAATAAATAAAATTTTCAAATTTTAAATTTTTAGAAAAAATTATTCTTTTAAAATCCATTTAAAAGAATAATTTTAAAAAGGAAATATGTACCTAACAGAGTCGTGGGGGGAGGGGTATTTCTGGAAGTTACTTATGTGTCTTGTTTTTGTCATAGGGACAAGAAATCTTGTCCCACTATTTTGGAAGGAACAAAAATTTATGATTTTGTGATCTGGAGTCAGAACAAAAATAAGTTGAGTCAGCAACTAAATACTATGAGAAACAGGATTTTTGTGTCTTATTATCTATCTCCACCGATGAAGACAGTAACCAAACCAAATGTTAGGGAACAATAAAAAAAAATATGGACCTCACCATTCAACCTCACATGTATATACTCAACAAATGCCAAACAACTCGTGTATCACATAAAAATTGGCTTTTTCTATAATGCAAACACCCTTGCCTTTTACCACTCAACTTGCTTTCTATAATATCCTTATTCAAAAAAAGACGAAATCAAATAAAAGCAATCAAACCAAGTGGCAACCAAGACTAGAATCCTAAAATAAAATTCTCAAAGAATCGAAAAGGGGAAACAGGGTGTGGAAAATAAAAAAGAGGAATTAAAGGAGATGAATATGCAAAAGGAAGGAGACTTGAAGGGAAAGGAGGGCTGAGCAATTCTGAAAACAAGAGAAGAAAAAGAACAAAACAGAAGTTAGCACTAAGAGAATTAGAAAAGAAAAATGATGGAAAAGTGTAGAAACTTGGAAACCATGTAATGGAAAAAATAGTATAAGGAATGAATTAAGGAAGTGATTACCTGAAGGAAAGTCAAGCTTAAAGCTAAAGAAGGATGAATAAGGCAAGAAATAAAATAGGAAAGTAATTGAAATAAGAAAGATAAGCAAATTGAAAAGTGAGCAAGTTCCAAGCAATACAAGATAGGGAAATGCTTGCAATTCAAGTTCAAGCAATAGGAAAGATGTTATCTTTATTTGATTGCAATTAGGATAGTAGAAAACTTAGACTTCACTTCTTTAGAAATTACAACAAACACTTTGATTGTTTTCTTCTTCTTTTTTTGACGAATTTCTTTTTCTCTTTTTCTGACGATTTTAATTTTTTGATGATTTCTTTTTTTCTTTTTTTGACTTCTACATTTTTCAGATAATTTGAAGTTCACGCAAGTAAATATGGAAGAAAAACAAATTGCAAAGTAATTTTTAGAAGCTAGACGCCTTCAAATTTCGACTTCGTGTAACTTGCTCTAGAAAGGTTTGATTTAAATGATTTCAAAAGGAGGAGAAAGAAAAGATTCTGAACTTGAAGAAACACCTGTTATTCAGCCAAAAACTAAAAAAAAGTGAAAAAAACAATGGAAGAAAAATGGATAGAGAAGAAGAACGAAAATAAACAACAAAAGGATAGTTATTTGAAATATAACAACCAAAGCACTCTGATACCAAATGATGCGAGACCCAATAGGAGCTTGTCATAGAGAACCTTCAACAAGATGGAACTATGCCCTGGAGTGGATAGAATCAAACCCGCACGGAAGCACAAGAAACAAAATTTAAAAGATAGAAATAGAACACGAATAGAAAAGGGGTTAGAAGAAAAATGTTCAATGGAAAGAACCCTAAGACAACCTATCTCTTAAAACCCTAGTAAGAATGTTGCTCAATGGACAGAACCTTAAGAGAACTTGTCTCTTAGAACTCTAATCTTAGGACGCCACAAAGGAAGACCAGTCATTTGGTAAGTCAAGTGTTCTCAAAGAGTACAAAGAAAGTAAGAAAGCTCTTAATATTATTTCAGAATCAAAACTCCCCCTTTCAAAGTACATAAAGTTGCCTATTTATAGGAAAAACTTATTAACTTAATCTCCTAAAGAAGAAATTAAATAAAAGGAAACAAATTAATACTGAAAAGGAAACAAAATAAACTTAGAAAGTTGTTGACTAAATGACCTTATTTAAAGGAAAACAAAAAAGGAAACTAACTAAAACATGATCTAAACATATTGGACCTTATAGATCCTTCTCCTTATTTTTAAGTGGCACATAGTTTTCACATGGTATTTTGAGTAAGTTCTCTCAATTAGACTCCTTGTGGACAGTTCATGTTGGGCTTTAAAGAGTAAAACAATGCCTCTTAGGCCTTTATGAGATGAAATTGGACTCAACAACATAGACTCTATCTCTTTAACCTTTTGGATCAAACAATTCAATGCTTGCTTCATTGCTTTAGCCTGGCTCTTGTCATTGTCCTCTAACATGTTGTAATGGATCTTTAGTATCATTAGACTTGAATGTTGGCACTTTTTATGGGAATTTCGTTCAACCCTTTGCCTTGCACATTCAGACTTCAAATACCAATTTTAGTTCTTAACCCTCCATTTGCAAGATCATGTCCATGCAACTTATGTCCTAGGCTTCCTTAAGGTAGATCACTCCATGTATGTTTTTCTTTTTGTCTTTCACATGCCTATGGTTCTTCGCCAATAGGTTACATGCTATCACTAAAAGACCACCAATAAACTAGTTAATGATAAAGTTATTACTCCATTTAATGACGATAAAGCATGTTAAAAAACAATCTTAAATGTAGCAAACCAATGCTAAATGTGTAGCTGTATATTTAACCCATTAAAACCAAAAATCTACCTCCATTTATCTTCAATAACTTTGTTTTAATTTAATTAATCAAATTAAACCAAAACCTAGCCCATTTCTAAATGTTCATATGGGCTTATAATTAACAATTAATTAAAGTAAGCCCAACATTCAATCATAGGCTTTAAAATTTTTATTTGTATTTCTTACTTTGCTTGATAACCTTCCTAGAAGCCAAATGAGAAATCTAATTGGACTTATATAATTCAAGCTCCAATAAACCCGGAATTATTTTAATCTCATTATAATTAATTCCATGTTATTAACTAAATGTCATTCCACTAAAGACATTTAGTTGAACTCTTGAATTACTAAATATTATGAGGACACAAGTTTGAAATAAGATGTCTATTTGCAAACTCTAATGTAAACCATATTATAGTCATCCGAACAATAAAGTAAAATTACCATTTTGCCCTTATATTGGTTTTTCCTTCTAGATCTCCCTTTTTAATCTATATGGTGATCAACACACAAGATCTCATCTTGGTGTTAAGACTTGAGGGGTAGCTAGTTCATCAAACTACCGGCGCCAGTCTCTGTAAAACATCTAAAAGTGATGGTATCACTATAAACTCTTTCTTTAAGCGAATGTTCCCTGGTATATGTTTTAATTAATAATTCTAACATGCTGACATTAGATTGATACTCTACAAAAATCCATTCCGATCATATCAAGAATTATAATGAAACATATATGTGTTCACCACTCATCAAGATCGTGGTCCATAATAAAAAAATGCATAAGTTGTATGTTCTAAGATTAAAGTAACAACCCATTTTATTCTTTAAAACGTACTTGATTCTAGATTCATTTAATAATGCCATTATCGATGATCAACTACTATCATGGTATGAAACTCGTCATTCCCTTGAAGTAAACTCTTTTACTTGCTTGGAGATAAATCACAATGCTATAGTCTAATCTATAATCAAGGGACTAACTTGATTATTCAACTGTGAATCAATTATTTTAGATTCTAATAATATACATGTTTCCTATACATCTCTATATATATGTATATTACTTACAAAAGAATCCCTATACCTTATGACTATATATATAATAAATATTTTCTTTACAAAAGTAATTGGAAGAATTTTAAGTTATAAGTAAATACACTTGCTTTCTAGGGAACTATATTTACATAACTCAAACAAAAGCATCAAGCTCCAGTTGGGAAGTTATAGTCATTACCAAATTTGGAGTGGAAATAGGAGAGAATTACTATGGTTTTTATTATGGGTTTACCGAGAACTAGGAGGCATAATGATGCCATAAGGGTTATTATAGATAGATTGACAAAATTGGTAAGTAAAAGATTGTTACTTATGGCTTGTTATAACAAAAAGTTTATGTTGTTTGAATTGGGGCTAGATTGCATGTTATGTTAATGAAGAGGATGTGCTAGAATTTGATGGACGAATTTGAATATGTTATGATGTGTTCTTGATGTATGAACCATATGTCATAGATTCTTATTATAAATGAATTAAATTGAAATTTGAAGTATAAGGTAGGTGAATTGATGTTAAAGAAAGGTGCTAATATAGTGCTCTTGAAATAGGAAAGAATTAGAACTATATGTATGATTAAATGAATGACAATTTTTTTTTTTTGGTTTTATTGCATGGAAGATCATAATTTGTGAGTTGCCTAACAAATTGTTTTAGAAATTAGATTTGGATGTGAACTTGATGAGGAATTAAAGTGTGAGTAAAGTAAAATTGAGGTGAAATTGATGGACTTTAGTGAAAGTGTATGATTGAGCCCAAGTTTATTGCATAAATTGGTGATATTTTCATAACTTTTGCTACACTTTTTAACTCCTATCTCTATCTTTTGTGCTTAAATTGATTCTTGAGTGTGTGCTTTTATTTTATGTAGTTTGAAGGTAAAAAATTTTACAAATAGTACTCATTGCACTAATTAATTTTCTGAGAACAATTGATACTATAAACTACCATTTTTTTATTGTAGGAGACTCAAGGAAAAGGAAGTTAAGAAGAAGATGTGGAATGAAAGAAGGATGAAGTGAAGTCAACGAGAGAATGAGGCACAACAGGAAGTTCGCTGCGATAACACCGCAACGAACTACACAGAATCTAGGCTGAACTTTCGGGAAAGGTTCACCGTGGTGAAGTTTAATTCTTTTGTCGAGGCGAAGGAACCAGCAATAGAGCAAAACCTTTCGGGAAAAGTTCACTATGGCGAACCTTCGAAAACTCATACTAATTTTGGAAAAATCACCCATTGTGTAAGCCGACCCAGAATCCTTCGTTTATAAACCTACTAAATTAGGTTATAGCTGATAGACACGATAAAAACAAAAAAAATTTAACAACCTTACAAAGGATACACACACTCACAACTCTTCGTCTCCAATTAACCATCATCAATCACTTCTTTTCATTTTTCTATCGCCACATTCATTATCTGCTGCTGCTGCCATGGATGCTCTTGGTGGGTTTCTGTTGTGAGTTCTCCTGAAGCAATTCTTGGCTAAACACCATTTCCTCTTGAAGATGTAGCAATGGCTTGAGTTCAATGGGATTCAAAGGGGAGTAGTTTGTTTATATTTAACTACATTATTGTGAACTCATTAGTTAGGATTTATCCTTTGTAGTTAGATTTTCTTGATTATTGTTTAATCAAGTGTTGAACAATGTATAATGTTATTGGGTTTGTTCATGTAGAAATTGGAGCTTGAATATATGAAGTCTCATATATGTCACTTCACGATTTTGCTAATTCTCTTTTATCTACCTAGTTGTGTTTGATATTGAGATGACACTTGATCATCAAATTGACCGCTTGCATTAACTTACCCTTGGCACTCGCTAAGATGCATTCAACAAGGTTTTAGGAAATGGAGTTTATTGATTAAAGCCTTGTACTTAAATAGTTCTTTAAGCTTTATCATTTGGAAACTTAGTGATTTTTACTCCCACAAAGATTTATTTTGAACTATGATAGCCAAAGCTCATTTTTCAAGAGGATTTTATCATATTTGATCATTGTTTTAAGCTTCGATTTCTTATTCCCAAAAGTCCAAAAGTAATTTTTTTTACACACTTCCCTTTCAATTAGTTTAATTTTGTTAGTTCTCCAAAGAACCAAAACCCCCTTCTTAACCAAATTATTTGCATTTCATGACATTTAGGCTAGCTTAGATCCATTGCATTAGGTTCTAATTAAGTGATACGACCCAAGGTTGCCTTCTATATTGCAATCCTTGGAAACAATTTGGAGGTTGTGGGTAAGTGAACCTTCGATTCATGCATCCCATGATCGCAGGATTTAGAAGGCTAATTCCTATGGTCGTAGGAAGCACTTTGGGAGGAGAAAAGGTTTCTTTTAGGAAATTGTTGGACTATAAAAGGTTAAGACACTTTTTAATGGTGTAATTGTACTTGATTGGGGTTGAAATGAAGCCTGAAAGTTGCTTGATTAAATGATTAAATGTTTGATAAGTTTAAGTTGTTAATAGAGGTTATAAAATAATGAATGGAATGATTGATATCAATTTATATGAATTTGAAAAGTATGAGTTGATAATGGTGTAAAGATGTTCTTATGAATGCAAATGCGACTCAAACGATGTAAGAAGTGAATTAGATATAATTGAATGAGAATTAAGAAATTGCGTAAATATTTAACTCTTGGAAAGAATTGATGAATGTATGATTGATGAATTTAGGGTAAGCAAACTTACCTAGAGCATAAATCCAGTTGCAAACTAAATGATATACAAGGCATTGTGTATAAATGATTAAGGATTATATATGGCACCCCAATGCCCCCTAGGAGGATACGGGAGTGCCACATCGAACTCACAAACATAAACAAACAACAGACCAATGCGGAAGCATTTCAAAACATACTAAACATTCATTACATGAATTTTCAGAAACTGAAGCAAACATATATTCCATATCATTCTAAACTTTTTCAAAACAATATACATTATATCACATGAACTTAATACAAATTTCTCCCAAAAACCAAAACCAGCTTGAAACATACTTATTCCAAAAACTTACAACAATTCAGAGTCATACACTTTAAATACAAGTCAAAATAAACTCAAAATACTTTTTTTATCAAAACAAGACTCAGACTCTATTGACCATTGTGGTTAACTTGTCCTAGTCTTTATATTCCTCGCTCTGAACCTAAACGGGGAAATTTTACCATGTTAAGCATATATCTTAGTGAGTAATAACTAATCTTTATTTAACCACAACAAATATAGAATCATGTGATAGGATAATCATCTCAATATGATGAATTTCATAAACATAGTCTGATTTATTAAAGAAAACTCTTTGCACGCTAAAGTCACTCACTTCGAAAGCAAAACAAAACATATAAAATACAAAACTAATTTTTAGAATAGGGTATTAACCCATTAGATCAGTTATGACTTATTACAGAGATTAGAATACAAAATCATATGACTATTAATCCATTTATAGAAGCAGGCAATAGGACATATAAAGGATAGACCAAAGTTTCGACACCGAAGTGTCTAGGAGAGACTGAAATCTCGACACTAAAGTGTCATAGGAGAGACAAAAGTCTCAGCACTAAAGTGCCATAGTAGAGACAAAAGTCTTAGCACTGAAGTGCCACAGGAGCAGCTATAGACCTTTCTAAGCATGCCTGTTTACCCACAACTAGGAGTTAACATATTTAAATAGAAAAGTATGAAATTCGATACATATATCATTCATTGGTTTCATGCCAAATATTCAAACATATCAATTTGACATCTTTTCAAATCATTCAATGGACTAAAATCAATAGCAAACAAAACAGTTATAGTAACACTATCAAAGTTTACTTACTAAATTACTTGCAGATACTCAAAGATTACTTACAAACATTTTCTTACAAATGAGTTCATCTAAACTAATTACAGAAGAGACCATCCAAAATTATTTATAAAAGCTCCCTTATTGCTTATTGCCTCGAAGTCCCGACAATATCTAGAAGTGGTCTGTCGCTTTATACGTTCCTCTATAACATTTAGTACAAATAAATATCACTATTGTGCATCATTAAGAATTCATTAATGCACATTCATGTATACTAAATATGTATGATGTATGTTCATGAAAAATTCCGGGTTCCTTAGCCTAAATCTTGTTGCATTATCAATCATGTGAAACCATACTCAATTTCTCAATCTAGATTTATCTCCCAACTAACTTTTAGGTCCACTTTGCTTAATTATTCTTAAAAGGAAGGTGAGGTAATTTGATAACACTTCCTTCTAGAAAGTTGTTCTCCCATGTCTTAAGTTTCTATGGAAACCAAGATCATTCAATTTGGTTCTGTATACTAAAAATTATACTCAAAATATTTCATACTATATTTAAGCTTCAACAGAATTCTTATCCCAAATTCCAATCAGATTCTAAAATTACTAGAGGTAGAATTTAAATTCAATCTCTTCAGAAAATTTGTAGCCTTATGAATTTAGTTTAATTTAAATTAATAATCATCTCATTTTGAGATATATAGAGCAAGATATAGTCTAATTTTTGAAGTATGTTCAATAAAATCATCCCTGTTATCATATTCTAGTACTCCTCAACACTTTCATCTTAAAATTAATCAATCATTCCACTTCAGATGGCTACAATTTTTCTTGAAGATGAAGAAAAATGTTTTATAAGTCTCTGGGTTTAAGTTCAATGTCATTTGGATATCTATAGAAGAAGTTATAATCAAAAGAAGGACAGATGTTTAGTGTGTAACAGCTGTTGAATGCACATTGTGCTTTAACCGAAATAAGACAAATTGACTCATGGCTGTGTAATATTTATGTACAGTGGTGCACTCCACATTAATTCAGTGGTAGGTGTGAAGCGATCAGTCATGCCCATGCATTCAAATCAAAAATATTCACGGCCGTTCTTGTAACCAGTTTTATCATCCAGTCTTTCACAATTGAATTCAGATGGCTAAGATTTTTGGTGGAGATGTAAAGAAATATGTTTCAAGTCCAATGGTTCAAGAGTGAAATCATTTAGATGTCAAGTGAAGAAGTTATGAAAAAATATCAAAGTATGTTCAGAAAATAACCTCCTTCAAATAAATAGGAAAGTTGTGATCGTGCACATACACGATCGTGACACTTCAGATGGACCTGCAAAGTTACGACGTGCTGAAGCACGATCACAATTCGCCAACCTCTTTGATTCTCATAATCAATTCTTCTTCTTTGATTCATTTTCCAACTTTTTCGCTTTTTTCTTCCATCTTTATCAAATCTTACTCTTCATTTAAATCATTTCTAACTTATTTTCACTATATATCCACTCCATTCTAACTCACTTACTCCAGAATGACTCAAAACTTAAGAATCAAAATCAAACTTCAAAATCAAATGTGTAGTCTGTGATTTCTCTCTTTACTGCTATGTTTATTGCCATTAAAACCCATTCATCACAACCACTCAACTCATCCACCTTTCCACCTCACTAAGTTTCTCTTTAAGCTACATGCAATTGGTATTATTCTTATACCTTTCCATTGTACCATATTATCAACTCATCTAATCCTCACTTTCACCGAAACCACCCAACTTACATAACTCATGCATGTGTTTGTTTTCCAACACTAATACATCATCAAGATCATTCATAGAACTCAGAAACTTAAACTTCACTTACCTTGCATAAATCTGTTTGTACCTGAATTTCTTGAATGGGAATCTTATAAGTCACATCAACTGATATCTTCTTAACATAGAAACATGAAACACATCATTTAGTTTGGCCAATTCTTCCGAAAGAGCCAACTGATAATTAGCTGATCTGACTCTTTTGAGAACTTCATAAGGACTAATGTATTACGGACTAAGTTTCCTCTTCTTACCAAATCGAAGTATCTTCTTCTACAGTGACACTTTCAAGAATACCTTATCGCCTACTTGATTTGCAATGTCCCTCCTTTTTGAGTCAGCGTAAGACTTTTGCCTATCACTGGCAACTTTCAACCTTTGTTGAATAATCTGAATCTTCTCTTCAGTATCTTTTAGTATTTTAGGCCCGATCATCTTACATTCACTCAACTCAGTATAAAATACCGGAGTTCTACACTTTTTACCATACAGTGCTTCATAAAGCACCATGCCAATACTGGTCTGATAACTGTTGTTGTATGCAAACTCCATCAGAGCTAAATAGTTACCCTAACTTCTTGGAAACTCTAATACACAACCCCAAAGCACAGCTTCTAATATTTATATCACCTATTCAAATTGTCCATCTGTCTGAGGATGGAAAGCAATACTAAACTTAACTTGAGTACCCAATGCCCTTTGCAAACTTTTCCAGAATCTCAAAGTAAGTCAAGGATCAAGATTAGAAATTATCAACAATGGTAGCCTATGCAGTTTTACTATTTCATTAACATATAAATCTACAAGCCTATCCAAAGAGTAATCAGGACGAACAAGAAGAAAATAAGCAGATTTAGTAAACTTATCCACAATTACCTGTACAGCATCATGTTTCCTTTGAGTGTTGTCCAGTAACAAAGTTAATGGTAATGTTATCCTTAAATAAGATGTAACAAACCAGATGGAACCTGGTGCTCAGCTTTAACCTGCTGACGTGTCAGACATTTAACTATATAATCCACAATATTTCATTTCATACCTGACCACCAGTAATGCTACTTTAGATCCTGATACATCTTGTTTCCACCAAGATGTATAGTAAATAACTGTATTATGAGCCTCAAACAACAACTTTTGCTTCAGTTCATCATTACTTGGCATATACAAACAATCTTTATAATATAATTCACCATTTCCTTTCACAAAAAATCAGATTGTTTATCCTCCTAGGTAACCAAGATAAGTTATTATAACTTATCGTCAATTCTCTGAGCATCACAAATCTCTTGTGTCAAAGTAGACTATGCTTTCAATTGAGCTATCAAAGCTCCATCGGACACCAGTTTCCATTCACTCTGCTTAAATGATAATGTTGAAATGGTCTTTTGACTCAAGGCATCAACCACAACATTAGCTTTACCAGGATGATAATCCATAATATAATCATAGTCCTTAAATAGTTCCAACC
This sequence comes from Erythroxylum reticulatum, assembly GCA_025504915.1. Lineage (NCBI taxonomy): Eukaryota > Viridiplantae > Streptophyta > Magnoliopsida > Malpighiales > Erythroxylaceae > Erythroxylum > Erythroxylum reticulatum. Next base: position 7,819 of record JANSVA010388973.1, on the reverse strand, counting down.
AACGTCGTTGTCTCAGATTGAGTTCCTTTTGGGTAAGCAAATACTTTAGAGTTTTATAATCTGTGAAAATTCTACATTTTTCACCATACAAGTAATGTTGCTAAATTTTTTAGGCAAACACTACTTCTACAATTTTCAGATCATGTGTAGGGTAATTTTGTTCATGAGACTTTAGATGCCTAAAGGCATAAGTAACTACTTATCCATCCTGCATCAAAACACAACCTAATCCATTTCTCGATGCATCAGTATAAGTAACTTACACCTTATCAGAAGCTGGTTGAACCATTATATGAGCTTTAGTAAGCAAACTTTTAAGTTGATCGAAACTATTTTGACATCTATCAAACCATTCCTACTTCACTCCTTTCCGTAATAGTTTAGTTAAAGGGGTTGCTATCATCAAAAACCCCTTCAAAATCTGATAACCAGCCAGACCCTAAAAACTTCTCACTTTTGTTACATTCTGTAGTGGCTTCCAGTTAACAATCACTTCTATCTTACTCGGATCAACTCTAATCCCTTTAGGGGAGACAACATGTCCTAGAAAAGATATATCCTGATGCCAGAAATCACACTTGCTCAGGTTAGCTTACAATTGTTTTTTCCTCAGAGTCTGTAACACAATTCGGAGATGTTCAGTATGGTCATATTCATTCTTAGAATGGACAAAGATATCATCAATAAACACCACTACAAACTAATCTTAGTACGACTTGAATACTCTATTCATTATATCTATAAATGCCAGTGGAGTATTAGTTAACCCGAATGGCATTACTAGGAATTCATAATGTCCATAACGGGTCCTAAATGTAGTTTTTCGCTTATCCACATCCTTTACCCAAAATAGATAAAAATGTTACCTATAAGCTTTAAGCTCACCCCCTTCCATTCCATCATCAGGTGACGAGCAAGAGATCGAGTGACCGAGAGGCATGGAATCACTCAAAATTTGCATCTTTTTGTATTTCTAAGTAGTTTATGTGAAATGCCTTTAGAGCTTTGTAAATCTCTTATCTATTGATGTTAATGAAAAATGATTGTGTCTTGATCATGTTTTCTCAAAGTTTGTATGTTGCATTTTTTTAAGTTTTTCATCTGGTAAAAAGTGTGTTCTGATTTTTGGGGAACAACTGTATTGATCTAGGCTGAATTAGACAAAGTTGTCTTCTTTGAATTTGTAGACTATCTTTTTAGCTTTCCAATGATATAAAGTATAAAAATTTTTGATATCGGATTTAAGAGATATAAACATTAGATGTTTGTGATGCTACATAGGATGGACATACGGGACAATTGAAATGATTTGAAATTTTGACCCTTTTGGAGGCAAAATGTCATTTCTAGGCCATCAAGGAAATAGCGGATTTAAAAGAGGCAAAACTGTCTTTGAAAGACCATAATCTGATATCTCTAGTCAATGTCATGACCTTTTTTACCAAAGAAGGTCAGAGGAAGAAGAAAAAAGGTGGAAGTCATGATCGCGACATCGCTCACATGTTGCAATTGCAACTTGTCGTGATCGCGATCTGCAAGTTTTTCCAAACCTAAACATACTTTACTCTTTTGTCCATAAAATTATGGTCCAACCTCCAAATGACTTGCTTTTTGAAGCAATAGTTTCCTAAAACATTCTTCTATCCCTTTATAAAAATTGGTAGCTTTTGGTATTTATTTGAGATTGATGGAAAGGAATTGAGTGTATTAGTTAGAAGAGCATGAATTGATTATGAGAATACTTTAGGTTTTTAATCATATCTTGAGTTAAAGAGATTAAAATGAGATGATTTTTGTTTCATACTAAACTAGAGACATAGATATACAAACTATTTGAAGGAATTAAAATTTAATTCAGTCTTTGAGATTTTCAATTTCGGGATGAAACTTGACTATAGTACATTTTAGTATAATATTAGTCTGAAAATGTTTGGGCTATAACTTTCATATTTCTAGGCCAAATTGAACAATTTTAGTGTCATTAGAAAGACCAGACAATGGGGAACATTTTTATATAATAAGTCAAGTTGTAATTCCAATTTGAAATTTCCTAAAATCTGTTCTGAAATAGTAGAATTGAGTTTGATTATGGTGACTGATTGGTGTGGACTCCCCCTTGTGGGAGGCCGGTCTAGATGTCACTTAGGACGTTGGGCACGCGCTTCGCAAGGACGGGGTGTCCAACATTTATGGTATCAGAGCAACTAGGTTTAGGAGTATCCTTGGCATGAAATGGATAGTGTAAGAAGTACCTCTCGAGGGTTTATGTACAAGAGAAGGCAAGGGTGTTTCTAAATTTCACACAGAGGGATATGAGTGCGAGTGAGTATAAGCTGATGTTCAAGTAGCTCTCATGATATGCAGCCATTATTGTAGCGAATGAGGAGGCCAAGTGTCACAAGTTTAAAGGGGGACTTCATTTGGGGATCAAGGAAAAGGTATTAATCAACAATTTCAGTAACTACCAACAATTGGTATAAGCTACACTCCAGGCTGAGAAATTGGAGAATATAAAATATGAAGTGAATAAGAAGAGTAAGAACCAGGAGCACCCTTCTAAGAAGGGGATGAGTGCTCCAATGCCTGAGAGGGGTATGAAGAGCTTCCATACATAGAGTTAGGTGGGGAGTAGTGCCCCTGCTAAGAACAAGAAAGCAAGGGCAGTTTTAGTATAAGCCTCAATTGTGGGAGGCAATAGCAGGGTGGATAGGAGCAAGTACATGAACCCTGAATGTGAGCATTATGGGAAGTTTCACAAAAGAGAGTGCTTCAATTTACTTAGAGCATGTTTTCAATATGGATAGAAAAGACACATGATTAGGGATTTTCCCTAAGTAACAAAGCAAGAGGGGTTGCAGTTACAAGCCCCAAGGAGAGTAGAAATAGTGGGAACTAGGTTGGTCACTAAGGTCGAGAGTTTTATAATGACAAGGATGGTTATTCATCTAGGAATACCAAGGGGTCAAGCAAAGGCCAGGGTGTCCACCATGACCAGAGAGGAGGTTGTATCCATACCTAAAGTTTTCATAGGTATGGCTCAGTTATTTAATTCAGAAGTATATGTCTTGATTGATTCTGGATCCATGCATTCATTTGTTTTAGCAAGCATAACTTTATATGGTGTGAATTTGGTGCCATTGGAAAATCCATTGATTGTTAGTACTCCACTAGGAAGGAATGTGATAATAATTCAATTATATAGAGAATGTGAGTTCTTCACTGATGGAGCTAGACTGGTAGTGGACTTACTACCTGTAGACCTAAAAGACTTAATGTTATACTTAGGATGGATGCCATCGAGAAGTATCATACGAAGTTAGATTGTAGCCTTAAAGAGGTGGAATTTGATTTAGGAAATGGTAAGAAGGTTATTTTTAGAGGGGACTGATGAACACCACCACCTAAGATTGTTTCAACCTTGCTAGCTAATAGGACGATGAAAAATGGGTTTAGATCCTTCTTGGCACACGTCATAGAAACTAATGTGAATGAAGGGAAGTTAGAGGATTTTTAATTGTGAGAGAAATTTTAGACATGTTTCCAGAAGACTTACCTAGTTTTCCATCTGTGAAGGAAGTCGAGTTTGCAATCGACCTGATTGCCTATACAACACCCATTTCTATACCACAATATAGAATGGCTTTAGATGAGCTAAAGGAGCTTAAAGAATAGTTGGAAGAACTATTAGAGAATGGGTACATAAGGCCTTTTTCGTCAGCACAGGGAGAGCCAATTCTATTTGTTAAAAAGAAGGATAGAATATGGCAGATGTGTATTGATTACAAGTAACTCAACAAGGTGACTATTAAGAACAAGTACCCTCTCCCACAATTAGATGATCTATTTGACTTGCTATAGGGAGTAAAGGTACTTTCAAAGATTGATCTGAGATCAGGTTATGATCAACTCAGAATCAGGGAGACTGATGTAAACAAGATAGCCTTCAGGACACGATATGGGCATTATGAGTTCTTGGTTATGCCATTTGGATTAACCAATGCTCCAATTGCATTTATGGATCTTATGAATAGGGTCTTCAGGGAGTATCTAGATCAGTTTGTCATCGTATTTATATATGACATTCTAGTTTATTCTAAGAGTGAAGAGGAGCATAAGAACCATCTCAGGATAGTGTTGCAAACACCGAGGGAGAAGGAGCTTTATGTCAAATTTAGCAAATGTGAATTTTGAATTCATGAGGTAGTATTCCTTAGACATATAATTTCTAAGGATGGGGTAGATGTTAATCTGAGGAAAATTGAAGCAGTGGTGAATAGGAGTTTTCTGGGTCTGGTAGGATATTATAGGAGATATGTTGAAGGGTTTTCTATGATAGCTTCTTCGATGATCATATTGTTAAGGAAAAATCAGAAGTTTACCTGGAGTGATGAATGTCAGAAAAGCTTTGAGGAGCTTAAGCACAAACTGACAAGTGCTCCAATTCTGATGTTGCCTCTAGGAGATGAAGGTTATACAGTTTACAGTGATGCTTTAAGAAAGGGTTTGGGGTGTGTTTTAATGTAGGGAGACAGGGTGATAGCATATGTTTTAAGGCAGTTAAAGCCCTATGAGTTGAATTACCCAACTCTTGATCTGGAATTGGCAATAGTAATCTTTGACTTGAAGATTTGGAGACATTATTTGCATGGAGTTCAGACGAAGATTATTATGGATCACAAAAGTCTCAAGTACTTATTGAGCTAGAAAAAATTAAATTTAAGGCAGAGAAGGTGGTTAGAGTTGCTTATGGATTATGAACTATTAATTGAATCCCATTAGGAAAGGCAAATGTGGTAGCTGATGCCTTGAGTAAGAAATCATTCATAACTCATGTTCAGATAGTTTATTTACAATTGTTAGAAGAGATGGCTAGGCTCAGAATCAGCTTAAAATAGGAGGAGTCTGATTGTATTTTTGCTAATTTAAGCATAGGACCGATACTCAAGTAGAAGGTGAAGGAGTTGCAAACACAGCATGTGGAATTAAGCAAGCTCCAAGAAGAAATTTAGAATGGTAAGAAATATAAAGTGATAGTGAGGGATGATGGACTTATGGTATAGGAAATAGACTCTACATTACGAATGTCAAGGAGGTATAGGATGAGATACTCGACGAGGCACATAATGGGCCTTATGCTATACACACAGGTAACACCAGGATGTATAGAGATTTGAGGGAGCATTTCTGGTGGAAAGACAATAAGAAAGACGTAGCAAAGTATGCAAGTAAGTATTTAGTGTGTCATTAAGTCAAGGTTGAACATCAGGCACCTTCAGGGAAGTTAAAGCCATTATCCATTCCTGAGTAGAAGTGCCAAAGGATGACTATGGATTTTCTGATATGTTTGCCCAAGACTAGTAGGAAGCATGATGTTATATGGATTATTATTGCTCGTCTGACGAAGTCACCCCATTTTCTAGCAATTAAACAGACTGATTCTCTGGATATGCTAGCAAAAAAAAATATAGATGAGATAGTGAGGTTACATAGGATTCTAGATCCCATAGTTTCTGATAGAGACCCTCGGTTCACTTCAAGATTTTAGGAAAGTCTGCAAGAAGCTCTACGGACCAAGATACATTTTAGCACTACTTTTCATCCTCAAATAGATGGCCAATCTAATAGGACCATTCGGACCCTTGAAGGAATGCTCAGGGCATGTGTTATGGATTTCAAAGGTACATAGGAAGACCATTTGCCATTGGATGAATTTGCTTACAATAATTCATAACACTTGAGCATTCAGATGGCTCCTTATGAAGCACTATATGGAAGGAGATGTAGAACTCCTATAAGCTGGGATGAAAAAGGAGAAAGGAGATTAGTGGGACCAAAGTTACTCCAGATGATAGTTGAAAAGGTCAATTTAGTTAAACAAAGGCCTAAAGTAGCTTAAGATAGAATAAAAAACTATATCGATGCACACCAAAAGGAGATGGGGTATGAAGTTTGTCAGATCTTTCTTAAGAGATCTCCACAGAAAGGCATAATGAGGTTTGGTAAGAAGGGCAAGTTGAGCCCAAGATATGTGGGTCATTATGAAATTGCTTAGAGGATTGGACAACTAGCCTGTATGTTGACATTGCCACCGGACTTGTCTCAGATACATGATATTTTTCATGTTTCTAAGTTAAGGAGGTATAGATTGGATCCCTCTCATATCATTCAAACTACTAAGGTTCAGTTGAGAGATGATCTGACTTCTGAGGAGACTTTAGTGGAGATCCTGGACACTAAGGGGAAGGTCCTCAGGAACAATACAGTTTAGCTACTCAAATTTTTGTGGAGAAACCATTCTTTAGAAGAGTCCACGTGGGAACCTTTGGAAGTAATGAAGGAGAAGTATCCACACCTCTTCGATCACTCAGGTAAGAATTTCAAGGATGAAATTCTTTTGAGAGGGGGAGAAATGTTGGCCCAGAAATTTTTTTCTTTAGTTAAGCATGATTTAAATGAATTATGAGGTGTTGATAGATTTATTTTTGGATTTTAAATTGTTATGTCCATATTAGTAGGATTTATTTCATTTGTTAGTTAAATTAAAAGTGATAAGAATGCATGAGAGTAATTTTTTTATAACACTTAAGCATTTAAGATCTTAAAGCATTAAAGGAAGGGTAAAGTGGCCTTTTAGCATTCATTAAGGGTAGAATGGGAAAAGGAAAAATGTTGTCTTGCATTTTGGAGGAAAAAAACTTGAATTAAAGGGAAAGAAGAGTGAATTACGAAAATAAAGAAGAGAGGAAGAGGTTTTGGTTCTCTAAGAGAAAAGAAGGAAGTTTGAGTTAGGTTTCATCTTTTCTTAGCTTTTAAGAGCGAATTTAAGGTTGATCAAGAAGATAAAAAGAAAGAGGAAGAGAAGAGCTTTCATTTAAGCCAAGAATCTTGTTATTTAGTGAAGACACAAGGTAAGTTTGGTTTCAAATGTTTGGGATTTTTGGAAAGGTTTTGATTCATAAAGCTTAGGAAATGCATCGGTTTAAGTATTATAAGGTTAATTTTAATGAATGTGTGTTCTTTTGGTTTTCAATTTGAATTCCCATTGAATGGGAATTTTGCAAATGTTGAAGGAAATCAAAAAAGGCAAGAGGAGCAAGAGGAGAGGCATCCTTAAGCAAAGTTTAAGTAAGGAATTCAAGGTGGGTTACATTTTTATAGTTGAGTAATAAGCCATTAATGTTTCGTCCAATTCAGGAAAATTAAATATTTTAAATTTTGCTATAAATGTGCATTTATTGCGCTTTGAATGCTTTAAGAAAGTGCTATCTGTTTAGTATGTGAATATTGTATTGATGATTTACGAAATGAATATGAAAATGATTTTTGAAAAGATACTATGTTTATGAAATCACTTTTTGGAAAAGTGCTACGTTTGGGCAACGTGTTTACAAGTTGTAAAATTCATGATTATTTGGGTTTGGTTTGCTCCATTCTATACATCAAGTGCACTTTGACTAAAGGCTTCTCCTGTCTACCCACTAGTGGCATGCAGCTCCCTTATGGACTCCCTCATGTTTACGACCAAGTAAAAATAACTATGTGGGATTGTGTTAGTTCGTTCTATTCACAACTACACAGGACCATTTTGTAGGAATGTGTTAGTTCGTTTTGTTTGTGGACCTCACAAACCATTTTGATGTGCTTATATGTTGATAAGTTTTTTGAATGCATGATTTAGGTTGCTTATAAATGGATTGATAAATTGAGAATTGGGAAATATGTGTTTCATGATTCAATGTAAGTTTTACGATGGAAATGAATATTTTAATGATTTTTGCTTATTACCGATTATAAAATTGTTACCATGCTTTAAGCTCAC
>JANSVA010388032.1:0-23179 GCA_025504915.1 Erythroxylum reticulatum | reverse complement strand
TATAACAGTTGGATTGGGTTGAAATTTTGTATGAATAAACTTAAATCATTGGGCTATTCGCATGGGCCCAATTTGTTTATAGATTTTCTAACATATGCGTGCAATGTTTTGAAAAATTTTGTAATGAGATTTTACTGACTGACTGTGCTAGCATGCCACCCTCGCTGCACAAGCTCTCGGACATCACTTAGGATGTCGGGTACGTGTCTTGCAAGAGTGGGGTTCTATAATTGCAATCGCACTGTAGTGAGTTGTGATCGCTGATCACACCTTGATTGTGCTCGCATCAATCTCCCTCACGATCGCACCAGGTACATTTTTCCTTGTTTATTTCACCATCTTTTATCATCATGTTTCCCTATTCCTTCACACTCAACAAAACATCAAACTTGCCTAAAAACTAAACTAACCTATGAAATCAAGAGTGACAAGTACCATAAACATAACAAAAATGTTAACATTTAGCAAGTAAAAACACACACATCAATATACTCACCACTATACTTGTGCTTGTCCACAAACACACAAAATGACTAAAGAAAATAAACTCAAGTAATGACTCAGGTGGTCTGATACCGAAGAATATTTTACCAATCTTGACATGATTGCGAACCTCCTACAACTCCTTAATTACCAAAAATGCGGAAAAGCTCCTTCAAATCAAATTGGGAATAATACGTATACAAGAGAAGTAAATAGCACCAACAACTTCATTATCAAAATCAAGTTGCTCTAAAACATATTTGTAATAATATCAATTTTAAAACTGTGCAATGAGGATGGTGATATCTTATTTCCAACACAACTTAAGAAGCTTGATCAAAATGAAAAGTTTTTCAATCAAATGCAACTGAGGAGCATACTAAAATGCACAATACCTACTTCACTTTCATCATTAAGTGGTTACTAGCACTACTCATGTGTCAAAGGCCAGTTGCAGGCATCTTTAACACAGTGGAGCAAGGATTTGGATTTTTTTCATTAACATCCACACCCATTTGTTTCATCCTCAAGTTTAAACTGCAAGTAAACATCAATAGTCATAATTAACAAGCAAGAACTTAATTCAAATAATTTTGCTAAAAGTACCAAAATTGTTGCAGTATGCACACTATCCTCAAATGATCAATAGTCAATTTCTAAATTTTTAATGATTAAAAGGGGCAACAATCTGTCAAAGTAAGTTCAAAATTCTTGGCATGTCACTACCTTAGTCATAAACACATAACCTAGCAAAGAACTATAAAATAGAAACATCTCAACCACGTAGCCAATGTACAAGTGCATAAAAAGAAAATTAAAAGGCTTTTAAAGAATATGAGAACCTAGTGGTGAAGGTGTAGGTGATAACACCTCCACATTTGATGCAGCGAAGAATTTCTTCAACTTCTATGTTTGATATCTATGTTGCTTTTGGATATCCGCCATTGTTCTTTCAATTGCCGTTAACCTGTTGTTATTGGCAGCTGAGGTAGCTTCCCAATGGTTGAGCATCTCCAAAACCATAACAGCATCAACACTAGGAATTATAGATTGTGTTTCTTGTTGTTGTGAATCGCTGCTTTCTTCTTCTTCATTGCTAAAGAATGACTCCCTTGTTCCTCGATGTTTAATGGCTTCTTTCTCATTATAAGGATGCAAACTATGTCTCACAAGGCTCAACAGTCCACAAACATGTAAGTACCTTTGGTTTAAAACTTCTTTCAAAACACATTTCATCGTTGTGAGGTTAAGACCCAATAATCGAGCTAGTGCTGTCAAAATGTATCCCAATCCCAGATTAGTGCTTAAAGGCTGTGCCATTTGTGCAGATCCTTTCAACAGGTGGAAGGAGGTACAATAGGGTATGTTGTTTAAAGCACACCATAAAGCATATAGCTCCTGACTTGATACCTTATTACTCTCTCCCCTACTGAAAATGGATACCGCAACAAATTTGTGAAGAAGGATCAACGAAGCATCCTGAATGAGTAGGCTTGGGCCGTTATGGATTAAATATTCTAATGAACCCACCGTAATTGTTCTCCAGAAATCCCCTGAGGAAAATTCACCAGCTGGGTTAATCTATCCAACTTGTGGCAACCTAAATAAAATTTCCAACATTGAAGCATCCATCACCCATTCTTGTCCACCCATCCTAAACTTCAATTTTGTGAATTTTGTCCCTTCTATTACCTAAGTGGTATAACATTCATGTATTAGCTCTTCATAAATCTCCCATTCACCCATAATCAACTACAACCATCCCAATCGGTTAGCCATAGCTAGAAGATTGTCTTTCACACCTAGTTGCATCACCGTCTCCTAATCAAAATACCTTGGAGCAATAATTCTTTTACCTTTCATCTTTTGATATTTCTTCCTTTCCTTATGCGAGAAGATTGGAAAAGGGGTGGAGTATTGCGTCGAGAGATTCGGCATCAACTATCTAACTGCCTTTCCCTTCCCTTTAGACTTTGATGCTACCATCCTTCCTCTTGACATTCTCTTCAATAGGTTATTTGGTTGAAGGATATGTTGAAGGGAATGGTTCTCTTGCTTTTCTTTACAAAACTAGGGTTTAAAGAGTAGAATAGCATAAGAAAACTCCCCCAAAACACGTTTAAATAGGTGAAGGAGACATAAAGGTAAGTGAAGACTCGTAAATTTAGGTTAAGAATTGAGAAAGAATTTAAATTTTAAACGGTACCTCGTGTAGTGCAATCAGCTTGCAATCACACCCTAGCTGTAGCTTCAACATAATGTCAAGGTCACAATCGCACTCTAATGATGTTTGATCACACCCGAACCGTCTGCACAATTCATCTTCTGTTGTGATCATACCTTAATTTGCGATTGCACTCGAATGATATTCACAAATCCTTCTCTGTCATGATCACACACTAGAAGCTTACGATTGCAACCATAGCACCTAAGAATTATTCCACAGTCGCGATTGCACTGTAATGACTTGCAATCGCACCACATGAGTTTCCTACAAAATAAGTTCTCAAACAAACAAACAAACAAACAAACAAACTTTGTATTTTATTTACTCCTACCACACACATATGCTAATTTTAAGGTCTTTTAGCATGACCGAAGCCTATCTTTCAAGGGTTAAGTTGAAAAGCCATTACCTCCTTAGATCTAAGACCTCCAAGATAAAGCTTACATCTTTGCCCATTCACCTTGAAGTTCTAACCTCTTGCATTGTCAAGTTCCAAAGCTCCATTCCCATAAACTATGATGACTTTAAAAGGCCCACTCCTTTTTTGAAATGCTTATCTTTAATATGCTGTTCGTGCCATCTCTTGGTTTGCTTTTTGAATAACTTAGCATTCTCATAAGCTGTGAAACGTAACTCCTCCAACTCTTGCAATTGTAACAATCTTTTATTCATTGCCACTTTGCCATCCATACTAAGAGTTTTGATAGCCTAGTACACTTTGTGTTCCATTGGCAAATGACATGCCTTACCATAAATGAAGTCGTTCCAATCGGTTTCTTTAGAGCTATTCAATATGCCCATAAAGTATAGTCAAGCTTTGTAGCCTAATCTTTCCTTGCTTTATTCACTGTTTTCTCCAAAATCTGTTTTAACTCCCTATTGACCACTTCCACTTGCCAACTTGTTTGTGGATGATAGGGTTTTGACACCCTATGCTTCGCATCGTTTTGTTTAAGCAAAAGTTTGAGCTTTGAGTTACGGAAATGAGAAACTACCATCATTGATTACAACATGTGGAACCAAAAATCTCACGAACACCCTTTCAAGAATTTTGTCACCACCCTACCATCATTACTTGAGTTAGCACTAACTTCCATCCACTTGGAGATATAATCTACTCCCACCAATATGTATTTGTTTCCATATGATGTAGGAAACGTTCCTATGAAATCGATTCCCTATAAATCAAATATCTTAACCTCTAAATGGCTCGATTGTGGCATCTCGTCTCTTTTTGAGATGTTTACCGTTCTTTGACATCTGTCACATTTTTGCACAAACTCCCTCATATCTTGGTTCAACATTGGCTAGGAAAATTGACATTCCAAGATTCTACTCATAGATCTATTTCCCTATAATGCCCTACATAAAGTGAATCATGACAATGAGTTAGCACAAAGAGCATCTCACTTTTTGGAACACATCTCCGAATTAATCCATCAGCACAAATTCAAATAAATATGATTCTTCCCATGGTAATGCTTAATATCTACTAAGAACTTCTTCCGTTGTTGATAAGAGAGATCGGAAGGAATGATATCGCTCACCATATAATTTTCTATGTCAGCATACCATGGGGTTTTCAACAGCTGAATAAGGAAAATTTTCTCATCCGGAAATTCTTCTCGAATTGGTTGATCGTCTATATTATTCTTTTGTTCGATTCGAGATAAGTGATCTATCACCATATTTTCGTCTCCCTTTTTATCCTTAATTTCAATGTCAAATTCCTACAATAACAACACCTAACAAATTAATCTTGGCTTTGCATCTTTCTCATCAAATAAATACCTCAGTGCTGCATAATCCAAGAAGATTATTATTTTTTCTCTAAGTGGGTATGATCTGAATTTCTTGTATGCAAAAACCACTTCCAAAAGCTCTTTTTCAGTTGTTGTGTAGTTTAATTGGGCACCTGATAATGTTTTAGTTGCATAATAGACTGTATGTAGTTTCCTATCCCTCCGCTATCGTAGTACACATCCTACAGCATGATCATTTGCGTCACTCATCACCTTGAATGGTAATGACCAATCAGGGGCTACCAACACTGGTGCTATAGTGAGAGCCACCTTCAGAGTAAATTAGTTAAGGGTTGAGTAATTATGAAAAAATCTTTAATAAATCTTTTGTAGAACTCGACATGTCCCAAGAATGAGTGAACTCCTTTCACATTTGTAGGAGGTGGTAACTTTGCTATCACATCGATCTTAGCCCTATCAACTTCAATTCCCCTATTGGAAATTTTATGTCTGAGTACTATGCCCTCATTTACCATAAAGTGGCATTTCTTCCAGTTGAGAACTAAACTTGATTCTTCACATAGTGCAAGCACCTTCCCTAAATTCTACAAACATGCATCAAACGAATCACCGAAAACCAAAAAATCATCCATAAATATTTCCATAAAATCCTCCACTAAATTAGCAAAAATTGTTCTCATACACCGCTGAAACATTGCTGGAGCATTACACAACCCCAAAGGCATTCTTGTATACGTAAATATTCCATAGGGGCATGTGAATGTGGTCTTCTCTTGGTCCTGAGGATAGATAAAAATTTGATTATAACATGAATATCCATCTAATAAATAATAAAAAGCATGACCTGATACTTTCTCCACCATTTGATCAACAAATAGTAAAGGGAAATGATCTTTTCGCATAACAGAATTTAGCTTCTTGAAATTAATGCACATTCTTCACCCCGTTACTGTCCTTATAGGAATATCCTCACCTTTATCATTTCTAATGACAGTCATACCTCCTTTTTTTTGCACAAATTGAATCGGACTTAGCCACTCACTATCCGAAATAGGATAGATAATGCGTGTGTCCAGTAATTTAACGACCTCCTTCTTTACGACTTCCTTCATGTTTGGATTTAATAGCCTTTGTCATTCCCTCACAGACTTGCTTCCTTCTCTAAGTAAATCCTGTGCATCACTACGTCAGGTCTAATTCCTTTTATATGAGAGATCTACTACCCCACCACTATAACATGTTTCCTAACTAACTCTACCAACTGTTGTTCCTGCTCATTTGTCAAATTATTGGAAACAATAATAGGTAGGGTTTCCCCCTCAACTAGAAATGCATACCTCAAGTGACTAGGCAATGGTTTCAATCCTAGAACTGGTGGACGCATAATGGACGGTGGAGTTGGATTTGTTTCTTTCAGCAACTTCTCTATTCTTTATTGTTCACCCTTACTTTCACCAATAAACTCTATATCCAGATCAAAAGATACTTCTTTCTCTTCACTTTCCTCCATACTCAACGCACTTTAATCCACAACATCAACCTTCATATAAACTTCATTATCCATGGGGTGCTTTATGGCCGGCCTCATACAAAACTCCACTTTCTCCTCACCAATGTGCAATATAAGTTCCCCCCCTTAGACGTTTACTAAAGCTTTACTTGTGTAGAGGAATGGACAACCTAAAATTAATGGGCATTCCGAATCAACCTCGAAATCTAAAACTAAGAAATTCAGTAAAATTATAAACTTGTCCACTTTAACAAGCACATCTTCCACAATCCCAAACGACCTTTTAATTGATTGATCCATTAGTTACAGCACCATCGACGTCGGTTTAACCTCTCTAAGGTCTAATTTCTAAAAAACTAAACAGGGCATCAAGTTTATACTTGCACCCAAATCACATAAACATTTGTTAAATTGTATATCACCAACTACACAAGGAATTGTGAAACTACCAGGATCTTGTAGTTTTGAAGGAATAGCATTGGAAATAATTGAACTACATTTTTCTAGAAGCTGCACAGTCTCATTAAAAATAAATGATCTCTTATAAGTTAGGATATCATTCAAAAATTTATCATACTTAGGCATATGTTCCAACACCTCCACAAAAGAATAATTAATCTGCAATTTTTTTTTAACTTTTCAAGAAATGAAGCAAACTGGCTATCATACTAGTGTTTCTTAAGTAGCTAAGGAAAAGAAACAGATGGTACATACTTACCTGCTTCAGCTTGCTTATTTTTACCTAAATCATGGTGCTCGTGATCGCACCTTTCGTTGTCGCGATGGCACTCGAGAATGGGTTTCTCTCGTTCTAACTCAAATCCTAGGGTGCAATCACACCCGTCTTTCTCACGATCGCAATAGAAACTTTGCAATCCTCTTTGCTTATTATCAACAGGATCATGATTGCACCCTTCAGGCTTGCGATTGCGACCTTTGTTCTTTCCCTGATTTTTGGACTCCTTACCACTCCTCAGTTGTATAGCTTTTAGAGACTCCTTTGGATTTGGTTTTGTAGTACTTGGGAAACCTCCAATGTTCTGTTGAGGAAGAGTAGTTGCTAATTATCCCACTTGGACCTCCAAATTGTAAATTAACGAAGAGTGATGTTTTGCTATTTGATCAACCTTCACTTCTAACTTTTATTGTGATTCATCTTGTTGATTCAGCTTAGTTCCAATCATCTCTATAAATTTTTCCATTTGAGCCTCGAATGGATTCCTAGGCTGAAGCTATCTTTGCTATCCCACTGTGTTGTCATTATTACTGAAAAGTTGGGATGATTCTGCCATCTAGGATTGTAAATATTTAAAAACGGGTTGTTCCCTGGACGGTTATTCCCCACAAAATTAACTTGCGCAGTCGTACTAACTATTAGGCACTCATTAGTGAAATGCCCCTACTGATTGCATAATTCACATACATTTTGAACTACTGCCACTGACGAACTTGAAGTGAAACTGCTAATTTGTGTCACAAGGTTCGCAACTTTGGCCTGTAATGCAGTTACTGGATCTAGAGACAAAACCCCCTTATTCTCTTTTATCATTGATCAAGATCTATTTGATTCCTATAATGCATTAGTAGCTACCATTTCTTCCAGTAAATTATAGGCTGCATCAATTGTCTTCTTCATTAAAGATCCTCCTACCATTGCATCAATTGTACCATGAGTAGTGGTGTTAACTCCATTATAAAAAGTTTATAACAATAATTCCCAAGGTAAATTATGGTGAGGACAACTTCATTGTAACTCTTTCAACCTTTCCCAAGAGTTTCACCATCTTGTTGCTGGAAATTGGTGATTTCCTTAATGATTTTAGCTGTTTTGGCTAACGGGAAATACTTGGACAAAAATGCTTGAGCTAACTCAGTCCATGTAGTAATGGACCTTGATGGAAGAGAATTTAGCCACACCTTAGCTTTATCTTTTAGAGTGAATGGAAACAACTGTAGTTGAATTGCATCATCTATTACTTCATTATACTTGAAGGTGTCATAAATTTCCAAGAATTTTGTGATATGGGTATTTGGATCTTCATTTGCTAACCAATAAAATTGCATTGTTGCTTGTAACATTTGCAACAGAGCTGGTTTGATCTTAAAATTATTTGCTGTCACAGCAGATCTTGTCACACTTTGCTAATTTGGCCAAAATCTAAGCCTAACTACATTCATCAATGTTCTTTTTTCCTCTGCCCTGATATTCTTCGAATGTTCAGCTTCAATTGCACATATGTCTTCAGCAGCTTGATGTAAAGTTGTTTCTAAATGAGTAACTTCGTTGTGAAATTTAACCAACGATTTTGTAGAATTTTTCGTTTTTCCTGGACATACACCTGCAAAGAAATGAAATACTTAAATCAACCTGTAATTAAATTAAAAATAATGTTAAATAAATCCCCAGCAACGATGTCAAAAACTTGATGAGTTATTAAATAAAAATGCATTCGAATCCCGAGCGCAAGCGTATGGGTTATTATAGTATGGTTATCGTTCCCACAAGGATCTATATTAAGCACTAATTAAATTCTTTCCAGATTGTTTAAGTTAATAGTAAAAAGATTTAAAAGTTGAGAAGGATTTGAATAAATAAGCGATGTTGAAATTACTAGGACAAAACTAATCTGTAAGAAATGGAATTGGTTTTCACGAATTCACAAGGTTAAATAAATTTGAATCCTATGATTCTACTACCCCAAGTTTCTTAAGAAGTAACTCTTCTCTCTCAAGTTTGAATTACCTACTTTATTTTATCGTAATGCAAATCTCTCAATTCAAATATAAATGAAATAGAGATGAACCGTATAACTTTTGAGGAATAAAACTTACACACTAATGTCTTAACATGCAAGTTATATTGATATGATTTGCCTAAAAGAACTCAATTCTTATTAAGATCTAATAAAAACTATTCATAAGAGCAGTAACCATGTATAACAGAAGTTTAGAAAACAAGATTCACCATAGAGAGTGAAACAATCTTTGAATAAAAAACTAGAAGGTGCACATCATAAACGAAATGGAAATTAAATGAAAAAGAAAATAAGTGTTCATATGCCCTGAATTACAAACTTCACAGAGCTCCTATTCCTCTTCCTTCTTCCTGCTTTCCCCGTTCTCCCTTTTTTTCCGTACCTCTCTTCTTTTAATATTACTTTCTGCCTTTTCCCATGATTGTCCACTTCCACTGAATTGTAAGAGCTACCCACATGTTCTCGCACATTGAGGACTGCTTTTAACCATTCACCATTGGTTTAAACAAGCGAGGAAATGTTGGAATTTCTCCTGAAGTTGCAAATTGCAATCGCACCATGACACTTGCGATCGCACTCATATGTAAATAGCCTATCTTATGGTCAAAAGTCTTGAGTGTGCTCACACCATACTGACTTGCAATCACACTCGAAGCTCCCTCCAAAAGACCTATGGATATTGCGATTGCACTGTAGTGACTTGCGATCGCACCTTTGATTGCGCTCGCACCTTTGATTGCGCTCGCACCATTCTCCCTTACGATCACACCAAGTATATTTTTCCTTGTTTATTTCACCATCTTTTATCATCTTGCTCCCCTGTTCCTTCACACTCAACAAAACATCAAACTTGCCTAAAAACTAAACAAACCTACGAAATTAAGAATGAAAAGTACCACAAATATAACAAAAAACATTAACACTCAGCAAGTAAAAGCACAGACATCAAACTTGAAATAATAATGTATGGCATTCACACTAGTTCTGTTGGATCCTGTTTCCGGAACCCAAATATTTGTAGATAATTGAAAAAAATAGTACTTGCCCTCACTATACTAAACCTGTTTTGGGGACACTGGAATAACCCTCATTATTGGTATCGAATTTGGGTGTTCTTTGGGGTAGCTTAAAAAGAGGATTTTAAGATCTGCCACTTTTGTGAAGACCGTGAAGACAAGATCTATCGTCTGAAGAGTCAAAATAGACTAGACAATGGTATTAGATGAATAGTAGACCGAGGAAGAAGTCTCGGTCATAACGCAAAAGGTAGACGAAGCAAAAGACAGACGAAGCGAAGAGGGCAGACGAAACAAAAGAACAGACAAAGCAAAAGTCTTAAGTTGAAGTAGGGTCCTACTTCAACTTAAGACGAAGTAGGGTCTTAAGACGATACGGGGTCAACTTAAGATAAATCATATTCTTAAGATGATGAGGGGTCCACTTAATACAAAGCATGGTCTTAAGACGATGCAGGGTCCACTTAAGACGAAGCATGGTCTTAAGATCATGTGGGGTCAACTTAAGACGAAGCATGGTATTAAGATGATGCGGGTTTAACTTAAGACGAAGCATGGTTTTAAATCAATGCGAGGTCAACTTAAGACGAAGCATGGTCTTAAGGTGATGTGGGGTCAACTTAAGACAAAGCATGGTCTTAGGATGATGCGACTCTAGAAATGAATGACGTCATCACAGATAATGTATCTTTACAGTCGATAAATCTTTACAGATGATGCACCTTTACAGACGATTCATCTCGTAAGACAAATGACGTCATCATAGATGATATGACATCACCACAAACGATGCATGTTTACAGATGATACCTCTTTATAGACGATGCATCCTCACAGACGAAATGAGGTCATGACAGACGATGTGATGTCATCCCAGACGATACATCTTTACAGACGATACATTTTTCCCTTTATAAAGACCATCACTTTTGACTATGAAGTCTAAAGTTTCTATACTATAAATCGATGTAAAATTGGACAATTAAACTACGAATTTTCAGAGGACAACTTTAACTAATTTAGCCTCAATTAATCTAGTTTTCCCTAGAAGTCAGCACACAATTGCTACACCTATAGACGGTTTAGATCAAGAACTGAACATTTGCTAGAGAAACATGCACATACACTTCAGGACTTTGCAGTTTCTTTATTTAACTCATTTCCCCAAGCCTCAGAAACTTATACACCACGTAATTACATCAATATGCTTTGAAAAAGGGCTTAACCCCCAAAATACAACATACACAAGATGCTCTATGTTTACATGCTTATGAAGCTGTCCTGAAAGTGAGAAAACTAACTTAGTGACAAAAGCTATTATCTTGGAAGTTTCCCAAATGCCTTGCAAAGATCACTTATCTTCTCGATCTGCACCTAAGGAGGGAATACTGGGGTGAGCTACATGGCTTATTGGCTAATATATATATAGCCATTGGCAATTGGCCACGTATTTAAGCATATGTATATGTATGTTTAGCAATTCTAACATTCATACTTTATTCAAGCAGTTTAAACATTGATCAATATAACTCAAACTTAGTACATAGCATAAAATTCAGCCATTAAACATAACACTTGATTATGCACTATACTTGAACATCTAAAGATGCAATGCATAATAATTGGCTCGAGGGTTCCATGAACAAAACAAAGAAATGAAAGTTTACTCCGTGAACAAAACGAATCCACTTTTCAAATTTCGTGTGCCACAAGTGGGCAGCTGGGAGAAGGTTTTATGTCGACGTGCACGTGATTACGAAACGGTTCCTCTCTCACCCAAACACAATCAAATTTATGCTCAATTTAGTCAATCACAAATGGCACTTTCATGCTTCTTCCATTTCATCATATTCTTATGTTTTCATACTTTTTCTTCTTTTCATTCAATTTCAAATGTTATAACCCTTCTCAAGTTATATCATAACCACAATGCATCATGTATTTCACGTATTCACAATTATTTCAATTTCATGCATATAAATTTTTAAGCAAACAATACACACACACATAGATGAGAATTGGCCCCATTTACACAATAACTATAAATACATTACTGACCTAAGAAGCTTGCGGAAATCCAAGTCAAGCTTACCTTTCCCTTTGCTCTTGGGTAGTATTTCCTTGGTCTCCTAAAACAATCAAGGGTTCATTCAGAACCAATATTCCAATAAATATAAAAAGAAAAATCCTAGAATCATAATAAATACAATGAAACTCAAATATAACCTACCCACAGTCCATTTAGGTTAGAAAACTTAAGGTGTAGTTTAGAAACCCTAAAATCAATTGGGTTCTCCTAATCCATCTTCTTCCCACAAAATCTCTTTGCTCTGTATCTCCTTCATCCTCAATCCAACCCATTTCTTAAATAAAGAAAGAAAAAGATGATTAACCTACCTTAACGAACTCGATTTCTCTTCTTTTCTTTTCCACTGAAACTTCTCTTCTTCTGTCCTATTTTTGTTTCTCTCTTCTTTTCTTTGTTTCTTACAACACTTCTCTCCTCTTATACTACAAAACCATTTTAATGGTCTTTTCTCATTTTACCCTTCATTTACCTTGTCCTTCCCATTTTGCCCCTTCTTTCAATTAATTTAGCTACTAACTCCTTTAAGCTAACTTATTTCTAACCTTCCCATATTAATTCTAACTAAATTAACCTCCTTCCATCCATTTATAATTTCTATTTATGCCACTAAATCAATGACAACATTCAAAATTAATCCAAAAAATGGAGTAATCAACCAAAACCTAAATAAAAGCTAAATAACAAATTGGAAAATTGGAAAAAAAATTCGGGGTCCATCAAGTTCTCTAGTTAATGTGGTATCTTCTATGCAAGCTCGAAAGTTCATTAGGAATAAAGGTGAAGCTTATTTGGCTTTTGTACTTAATTCTAAGAAGGAGAGTGTTAACTTGCAAGACATTTCAGTGCTAAGAAAATTTTCAGATGTGTTTCCTAAATAGCTACCTAAACTTCCTCTTGAAAGGGAAGTGGAGCTATTTATTGAGGTTATGCCTGTCACTCCTCCTATATCCAAAGCACCATACAAGATGGCTCCTACTAAATTAAGGTAGTTGAAGGTTCAATTGCAAGAGCTACTAGATAAGGGGTTCATTTGACCTAGTGTCCCATCTTGAGGAGTGCCAGTTTTGTTTATTAAGAAGAAAGATGGTACTATTAGGATATGCATTGATTATAGGCAATTGAACATGGTCATAGTGAAGGATAAGTATCCATTGCCAAGGATACAAGATCAATTTGATCAATTAAAAGGTGCAGGGGTATTTTCTAAGATAGATCTACAATTACGGTATTATCAACTTGGGTAAAAGATGTGGATGTTCCGAAGACTGCATTTAGGACCTATTATGGACATTATGTGTACTATCTCGCCTCCTAAAATTGTTAAGAGATTAAACTGTTAGATTGAGTCACATGAGTTATTTTATTTAAGGATCTATGAGATGTTTTTCCTTCAAATGCATAATATTCGTATACACATATGAATCATTGTTTAGAAAAAAATTCAAGATAGTATATGCACTCAATTGACCATGATGTAAATGTGTGTTGATTTTGTCTTGAATTTTGTTTTGATGGAGTCTAATTAGTAAAGTGGGAATTTATTGTTACAATTGAGTAATTGATGAGGTGGTATATGCATCTAGTATAAGAAACATGTTAAAGTGCAAGACAAATTGATACATGGGAATTTAGTTTGATTAGGCTTATGAAATGGTAGCATGTGGCATTGGGAATAAGTGACAATTGGCTAGATGACAAGTGGCTTGAGTATATGAGGGACAAGTGGCCCTTTAAATTTGTGACAAATGGCACTTTAGACTTGTGACATGTGAAGCTTTAGAATGGTGACATAAGTAGCTTTACAAATGATGACATATTTAGCCTTATAATTGGTCACAAATGTAGTTTTACAAATGATGACATATGTAGCCTTATAATTGGTGACATGTGTAGCCTCACAAGTAGTGACATGTGGAGGCTTAAATGAGTGACATTTGGAGCCTAAAGTAAGTGGCACATGGACCAATAGAATAGTAACATATGGACCAATAGAAGGATAACATAGGTACCAATAGAAAGGCGACATATGGACCAATGGAATGGTGACACATGGATTAGTTTGACTTTCTTTGAATGTTTGAAAGAAAATGGATGAAAAAGGCAATAGAATTAAGAGCGGAGGTCAACCATAAGGTTAGAGGAGAGAGAAAAATGAAAATGAGAAGAGAAGGGATGAAAAAAGGAAGACACGAGGAGAAGGAAAGGAGTTATCAAGGTAAGTTGAAATTCTAGTTTCAATTTCATCTTTCTCTTTCAATCTATCTTTCATATCCTTAAAGCACGCATTTGAAGAAAATCAAAGAATAAAAGTTGTAGATATAGGTCTTAACTTGACCTCTGTGAAAGTGGCTTGACAAAATAGTGACTAGAGCTCAAGTTATGCCTGCTTCCCTAATACTGCCTGTGATAGACCCTTGTGCAGGAACCTTATATTATTTCCTAATTTTTGAGGACCTCAGAGTCCGAATTAGTGAAAGTACAAAACATGAAAAATGATTATTGATGTATTGTTAATGCTTTTGTGAAACAATTTGTTTATGATATTTCTTGATAAAGATTTATTAAGGAGTATTGGTTTCTAGTCTATTTCTAATAAAAAATAGGATAAAATTTGGATGGAGATTATATTTTAAAAGGAGATGCTGTTTGTGTAATTTTTAGATATATTAAGACTAATGGAAGTCTAATTTTAGTGGGGTACAAGAATCATGGAATTTAGATCTTTGTAGAGAGAGTTATGATTAAAATAAGACAACTTGTTCATAAAGGAACATTAGGATTACACATAAGTTTAGGTTAGCTTGATGGTTGAGTTTTTGTTACACTTTTCGGCTCCTTTTGTTAGATATTGTGCTTGATTTGACTTAAAAGTGCTTGTTTTGAACTAATGTAATTTGAGAATCAAATTTTCATAATTATTTAATAATTCCACTCACTTAATTTATATGACAATTGATATTACAAATTGCTATTTTCATTACAGGAACCTCAAGATATATAGCCAAAAGTGAAGTCACAAGATCAAGCATGAACATTTCGGGCAAAGTTCACCATGACAAAGTTAATGTTTTACCGCAGCGCAACCATTAGATATCGTCACGACAAAGTCAATTTTCCATCACGGTGAAACCATTAAAGATCACCATGACGAAGTCTGTGTTTCACTGCGGAGAACCTTCGAATCAGCATAAACTTGAACCATTTCTGAAAATTGCACATACTGTATAATCCAGTCCACAATCCGTATTTGAGAGGAAACCAATTTTGGGTTAAGTAAAAAGGGAGCTGATATCTTAGAACAAAGGCTACTACCTTGACACCCACGGTTCGCATTTCTGTCTTCCATTTTCACCGCCATCTCACAACATGTTTAGCTCGGGTTCATTCCTAGTTGTGAGGTTTCCGGTTGTGATGCGTGGCTAGGCGATTTCCTTCCTCGTGAAGATGTAGTGATGGCTGGAGTTCAATGTTCTTTAAAGGCGAGTAGCTTAACCCGTAGTTTAGCTATGATTTATGAACGCCTATGTCTAGCATTTGTAACTTGTAGTTAAGCTACTTGATTATTGTTTAATCAAATGTTGGATTATGTGTAGTTGGATTGGTTGATGTAGAACTTTGAGTTTGAATATATGAAGTCTCATATATGTCATTTGTGATCTTCTTGATTCTCTTTATTTTTACGTGGTTGTGTTTGATATTGTGTTGATTAAGATTTCATTTGACCTATTGCATTGGTTGATTCTACTACACACACTAAGCTGCACTTAACGGGATCTTAAGAAATGGAGTCCCATTGATGAAGATCTTGGACTTAAAGAGTTCTTTAAGGCTTCTCATTTTGAAGCTTACTGATGATTACTCCATAGAAAAATCAATTTCAGACTAGGAAGGCCAAAGCTCATTTTCAAGAGGATTCTATCACTTTTAATCACTCGATTTAACCTTTCCTTTTTCTATTCCCAAAATAAAAAAACACATTTTTACAAAATTTTTATTACAATTCAATTTAGTTTGGTTAGTTTTTTCAAAGATCAAAACCCCCTTTTCCCAATTAGCTTGAATAGCATGACATATAGGTTAACTTAGGTCCATTCATTTTAGGTTCTGATTAAGTGAAACCACCCGAGGTTGCATCCTATATTGCAATCCTTGGATTATTTTTGATTTGACCTCCAAGGGTACAAACAAGGTCCAGATCATTGGTTGTTGTGTTGGTGTTGAATATGTGTTGGGAATTTAATGACTGGATTGGTTATGTTCTGTTTTAATTTTGATGCTTGAGAGACCATAATTTGTGAACTACCAAATGAATGGTTTAAATTGGAATTAGAGATGAATTGATGAGGAATTGAAATATCTTTAAGTTATAATTGATGAACTATCTTGAAGGTGTCAAAATTTGAAAGAAAAGTGGAAGGAAAGTGAAGGTGAACTTTTGGTTCACCCATCCCACAATCGTGTGAATTGTATTTGTTCCTTCCACGATCGTGGAAATCCTTGGTAGTGAGAAAGAATTTTGTTTTTTGTTCTGGTTGAATCATATAAAGATAAGGCATTATACATTGGTGTATTTGGGCTTGATTGAGGCTTAAAATGAACTTAGTTTGATGATGAATCAATTGGTTAAGTGTTTGATGAGTTTAAGTTATTAATTGGTGTTATAATTTAAGGAATGGATTGTTTGATATCAATGTATATGAATTTAGGAAGTATGAGTTATTAATGGTATAAGGATATTTCCTTGAATGCAAATGTGATTTAAAGAATATGAACAATGTGAATTATTTATAAAAGAATGAGAATTACGAAATTGTATGAATATAAAGCATTAGAAAATGATTGATGATCGTATGATTGATGAATTGAGAGTGATCAAACTTACTTAAGGTATAAACCTAATTTCAAACAAGTTATGTACAAGTTATAATGAATGAATGGTGGTTTAGACCTGTGAATAAAGATACATACTCGGGATAGTCAATTGCGCATGCATTAAACATGACATATCTACATGTGCATGATTGAATATTCATTTTATTGAATAATTTAGTAATGTGTGAGCTATATGTGTATTGCATGATATAGAAGTGTAAATACACCGAAAACATCCAGACATTGCCGGATAGTCACGGTAATAGCTATTCTGGAGCATACTGTTGGATTGGAAAAGAAAACTTGCAAGATTTGGTTAAACGGTAGATTTCTAAACCTTTGTAGAAATTATAACACAGTGGAAGCAAGATAACGAAATCAACATGTCAATCCATATATGTTACGGTATAAGGATAATATTTAACATAAGAATAAGATGGTAGAAATATTACCGAGCCCTTCGCTACAGCTTTAACTCCTTGTTGTGCTATCCTATCCTCAGCAATGTATCCTCTCTAAGGTGATGTATCTTCTTCTTATTATTATTGTTTCCTCTTCTCGATATTGTATCCTCAACCAATTTGATCTACCACTTGTTCTTCTTGGACAACTTGGTTGACAAGATCCTTTGGAGGGTAAGGAGAAGAAAACTTTAGAGGATATTTTTCTTAGAAGAAAGAAGCAAAAAACGAGACACTTCTCATGCAAATTTTGGATCACACATGTATGAAAGGAGAGAGAGCCCAAAAATGCAAGAACACCTTTAATGGTAAGATCATAACTCCATTTAATGATGATAATGCATGATAAACACCATCTTTAGTTAGCAATTCAATGCTAAATGTGCAACTGCACATTCAGCCATTAAAAACCGAAATTCCCTTTCATTTTTAAAGAGTTTTTTTTAATCTAATTAATTAAATTAAACCAAAGTCTAACCCATTTCTAAATGTTCATTTGGGCTTCTAATTAACCATTAATTAGAGAAAGTCCAACATTTAATCATAGGCTTTAAAACCTCAATTTATATTTCTTACTTTGCTTAATAACCTTCCTTGAAGCCAAGTGGGGAATCTTATTGAACTTAGATAATTCAAGCTCTAATAAGCCCATAATAATTTAATCTCACTAAAATTAATTCTAGCTTATTAACTAAATGTCATTCCACTAAAGACAATTAGTTGAACTCTTGAATTACTAAATATTATGAGAGAACATATTTCAAATAATATGTCCAATTGCACACCCTATTACGAACCTTATTATAGCCATCCGCATAATAAAGGATAAAATTATCATTTTGCCCTTATGTTGGTTTTTCATTCTAGATCTTCCATTTTACTCTATATGGTGATTAACATACAAGATGTTAACTTGGTGTTATGACTTGATAGGTAGCTAGTCCATCAAACTCCTAGCGTCAGTTTAATCACCAATCTTCATAAAACATCTAGAAGTGATGATATCACTATAAACTCTTTATTTGAGTGAATGTTGCCTAATACACGTTTCAATTAATAATTCCAACATGCAGACATTGGATTAATACTCTGTAAAAATCCATTTTGATCATATCAATAATTATAATGAAACATATATGAGTTCACCACTCATTAAGATTGTGGTCCGTAATAAGCAAACACTAAAATGTATGTTTTAAGACTAAAGTAATGGCCTAATTTATTCTTGAAAATATACATGATTCCAGATTCATTTAATAGTGCCATTATCGATAGTCGACTACTATCATAATATGAAACTCTTCATTCCCTTAAAGTAAACTCCTTTACTAATATGGAGATAAATTGCGACACTACAGTGTAAACCATAATAAAGGGAGAAGCTTGATTATTCAATTGTGAACTGTACCTGAAGAAGATTAAGTTACATGTAAATACACTTACTTTCCAAGGCACTATATTTACATAACTTGAACAATCTCCCACTTGCACTAAAGCAAGTTTGATATATCCCTCATTCTCATCCCTGCTAGGTGACCCTAAAAACTCTTTTGAGACAGCGTCTTCGTAAACAGATCAGTAAGCTTTTGCTTTGTGGGAATCTTTACCACATCCACCTCACTGTGTTGTATTATCTCCCTTATGAGATGATACTTTCTCTCAATGTTTTTGGTAGCTTTATGGTTTTGAGGTTCTTTAGAATTAGCCACGGCCCCACTATTACCACAATAAAGTGTAATGGCTATTTTTGCCTCTGCGACTAACTCCAAATCATTTAGGAACTTACAAGGCTAGACTGCTTCCTTTGCTGTTTCACAAGCAGCAACATACTCAGCCTCCATAGTTGACACTCTCTCCCCTTTCTTTTCGTTAATTTTTGTTTTTTTTCCTTCTTTAATAGCAAGACAACCATTCTTCTCCCCTTTTACACCCTTAATGAACCCAAAAAGTCCATTTTACTCGTCCTTTTAAGCTTATGGTTTTTTAAACTTAAATGATCTTCCAAAAATGCCCCTCATGCAAACTTACCACCTTAACACTTTAATTCAGTTAACCTATATCATAAAATCTTACTCATATTAACATAATTAATCACTCCAAAAATCAATTAATCTATCCAGACCTCAAAATTAATTTTAATCATGTTTATTCATCATGAATTTTTTTTCAGGGGCCAACATTTCTCCCCCTCTTAAAAGAATTTCGTCCTCGAAATTCTTACTTGAATCGTTGAAAAGGTATGAGTACTTTTCCCTCATGGCCTTCAAGGGCTCCTATGTGGCCTCTTCCACAGAATGGTTTCTTTATAGGACTTTGACCAGTTAAACTGTCTTGTTCCAGAGGACCTTTTCCTTGGTGTCCAAAATCTCCACTAGAATCTCCTCATAACTTAGATCATCTCTCAATTGCCTAACATCCGTAGTCATAAACTGTGAGCGTATTACCCTGTAGGGTTATTTCAATGAACCCTTATTAGCCATCATCCCACACGGGTGGTGTGCCCACACCAGTCAAACACCAAGATTACAATTCGAGTTTTTCAAAATAATTGCAACTCTAATGGAAGCTCTAATCTTCCTTTTTCCTTTTTCCCTTCTTAAACACTCTCAAAATCTCCCTTAAAAACTAAGAAAGATGAAACCTAGTTTGCTCTTCTTTCTTTCCCTTCTTTTCTCCTTACATGACACTCTCTCTCCTCTCTTTTCTTCAATATTCGTTTTCTTCCTTCTTTAATAGCAAGATAACCATTCTTCTCCCCTTTTATACCTTTAATGAACCCAAAAGGCCCATTTTACCCCTCCTTTTAAGATTATGTCTTTTTAAACTTAAGTGATCTTCCAAAAATGCCCCTTATGCAAACTTACCACCTTAATACTTTAATTCAATTAACCTATATCACAAAATTTTACTCACATTAACATAATTAATCACTCAAAAAATAAATTAATCTATCTAAAACTAAAAATTAATTTAAGTCATGCTTATTAATCATGAAAAAAATTTGTAGGGGCTAAAAATATAGAACTAAAAGTTGATTTCCTCGTATCAACATCTGATAGGAAATCAGTATCTGTATATCATATGAGAATAAGGTTACTTCTTGAGTAAACAAGCATTAAGTTCTTTTTCCTACGAAGATACTTAAGTATACACTTAACAGCAGTTCAATGCTCCATTCCTGGATTGGCCTAAAATATGCTTACCAGTTCCACTGCTTAACAGATATTTGGTCTGTGGAACTTAAGAATGGGTCATATTAATAAAAAAAGAGTAGAAAAGTTAGTAAAGGATGGGATCCTTACGAGCTTGGATAAAGATCCATTACTCACCTGCAAATCTTGTATTGAAGGAAAGATGACCGAGGCATCATTTCCTTCTAAAGGAACTAGATCTAAATTCATGTTGGACCTGATACATACTGATGTGTGTGGGCCCATGAGTGTACAAGCTAGAGGAGGTTATGAATACTTCATAACCTTTATAAATGATTATTCAAGACATGGCTATTTATATTTGATGCATAAAAAGAGCGAATCTTTTGAAAAGTTTAAAGAATTCAAAGCTGAAGCTGAGAAGCAGCTAGGTAAGCCATTGAAACAACTTCAATCAGATCAAGATAGTGAGTACTTATCTAGAGAGGTCCAGCAATATTTAATTAACAATGGAATTGTTTCCAATTTGTCAGCTCCTCGAACACCTCAATAAAATGGTGTAGTTGAGAGGAGAAATAAGACTCTATTGGAAATGGTAAGATCAATGATGTCTTATGCTAGCCTTCCAGAATTGTTATAGGGATATGCCATACAAACAAAAACATATCTTCTTAACTTTGCTCCATCCAAATCAGTGCCTAAAACACCTGGGGAATGATGAACTGGTCGAATGCCTTCATTGTGGCACTTAAGGACTTGGGGCTGCTTAGTCCATATTTTAAAACCTGAATCCACAAAGATGGACCAAGGTCAGAAGTATGCTTATTTTTAGGATATCTTACAGGAACTTGAGGGTACTATTTTTACAGTCCTCAGGATAAGAAGGTGTTTATGTCGAAAAATGTGACCTTCCTAGAGGAAGAGTTAGTGAGATATCAAAAAGGTAGAAGTGAAGTAGTACTAAAGGAGTTAGCCATTTCATCCAATTCAAGAGTTGATATGGATATAATAGAATAAGATGTCGAAATGGATCTAAGAGTTGAATTAGAAGTGGAACTTGAACATCAAGTAGTGCCTAGACATAGTGGGAGGGTTGTGAGATAGCTAGACAGGTATCTAGGTCTAGGAGAAGGCCTTATTGCCATCTTAGGCCAAGAAGAAACAGATCCCATTACGTATACACAGGATATTAATCATGTTGATGCAGAAAAATGGCTTAAGGCAATGGAATTGGAAATAGATTCCATGTACACCAATAAAGTCTAGATCCTTGTAGATCTCCCACCGGATGTAAAAGGAATGTCTTGGTTTTATCAACTCTGCAGTGTTTAGTGAGCTTGTCATAGGTTATATAAAGAACAATCCTAGTTTAATTATCGCATCACAAATAATGTTGGGCATTGTTTCCAGAACCCAACTCTTAATCGGAATCATACAATGTGAGCATAAACCAATGATGTCTCCTTAACCATCATCGATTTCCTCTCCTTGTTTTGATACAACAATTGTGCCAAAGCATGAAACCTGAGCTAAAGTTTTTTTCCTATAGGGTAATTTCCATGAACCCTTATTAGGCATCATCCCACAAGGGTGCCGTGCCTATAACAATCAAACATCAAAACAAACTTATTACTTTAATGTTGGATCTTGCTTGCGGAACCCAACTCTTGCTCTAATACTAAATAAGTTGGACCCTATTTCTAAATGCGAGGTCCAACTCTTGCGGAATATCATAAGACTCTCAAATCTTTACTTCATCATACTCTTTAATATATTACTTACAACTAATTTTCATCATTCACATTTCAATACCCTCAAAACAAAGGGTTTTAAAAAGCTATAATGGCCTTTCAAGCAACAATACAACATAATCCGAAATCTTAAAATACAAAAGTTACATGAACTACAAATTCTTAAAATGTGACTAAAGCCTTGTGTTTTCCAAAACTAACTCAAAATACAACATAAGCAAACTTAGAGTGATGCCTTGACTCTCTTTCACTCCATCTCTCGCTCATCACCTGGTAGTGGGGACAGGAAGGGGGTGAGCTTCAAAGCTCATGGGTAACAGTTTATAATAAAAAAGATAAGCAAAAACTTTTGAAACCGTTTTACTTGCCATAGGAAACTTTCATCGAGTCTATAAAACACATGTTTCTAAAATTCTTGTCTTGTCAAGTAATTAAAATCACAACAACACAATTTCTGCAGTTTTCAACTTATTCGCAAATCATAAATACATAAGCATGTCAGAATGGTTTGGGTAAGTCCAAAACATGATGCATTACACATTTGCATATAATGGTCCTATGTAGTCGTAAACTTGAGGGAGTCCTTGAAGGAGCTTCGTGCCACTAGCGGGCAGGAGGGAAAAGCCTATAGTTGGGTCAACGTGCACGTGACGATTCTTGAAGGACTACCACAAACCCAAATAACACATATATTTCAAAATCTTGTAAACTTGTTGCCTAAAATGGCACATTTTCTTGAAAACTTGCATTTTCATACGCTTGCTATATTTATCTTGAAAATCCATTCTTGAAAACTTGATTTCCTAAATATGTAACTTTTCTAAAAAGAATCATTTTCAAATTCTTTTCATAAATCAATAACCCAAATCATAAACAAAACATGTAACAAACATATAAAAATTTCTCATTTCATTCAAGAAGCAATAAATGCAATACTTATGATGTAATTAAAATCATTATACTTTCTTCATTCAAAGAACACATTCAGTGGCTTATTTACTCTATCATAAACATGTACCCATCTTGATTTCCTTGCTTATAGCCTTGCTCAAACATGCCTCTTCTCTTGTTCCTCTTGCCTCTTTGATCCCTTTATACA
>JANSVA010387399.1:0-23185 GCA_025504915.1 Erythroxylum reticulatum | reverse complement strand
ATTGATCCTTACAGGACAGGTTACCTGACCGTTGCCATCTCACATGAATTGCAAAAGGTATATGCATCTTTGAACAAAGATGGCCAATAGAAACTGCTCTCCAGAACTTTATGAGCTTTCTTTTTAACTCCAAAATGTCCTCCACATTCATACTAATGGCAGAAGGCTAAGGTCGAGGGTGTTTCATTTTTCGGTACACACGTCCTGATAACTTGATCTGCGCAATGCCTCCAAAAATATGAGTGTTGTGGTCTAAACAAAAAATATATAAATTGAATTCTTTCTAGACCAATTAGAGGCAATCACATCCCGTCGACAAGTAATATAAAACAATAAGAACTGGATATCGTACCTAAGAGAATTCCAACACGCAAGAAAATTAAATTAAAAGATGAAAAATTAGTCGGACGATTAAGAATTGATTGATTTGAAAATAAAATAAAATAAAATGAGCAAATCAAGGAATTATGAAAAATGCACAGTATGAATTAAAAAATGACTAGATTTAATCAAATGACAAAAATTGGCTAAGGTATCGGATTTCGATTGGATTGGACACTAAAAAATTGTGACAGTAGATTGATCTAGGAATTACTTCATTTAAGCAAGTCGAACCCAATGTTCATGCGGATTCCCTTCTCTTATAAATCTGAGTCACCCACTTGATTTATAGATAATTCAGAATAAAAGGCGTTCAATACAAGAAGCCTAAAACTAAGTTTGTTAATCCTAGGTATCCTCACACAAGATCCTGAGATTGGTCTACACTTTAGTGTCAAGTATATCGCTTGATTAATTTTTCGACAAATTAAATCCCATTAGTTATGGCATTCAATCATCTAAGGTCTTAATCTAGGTGATCAAGCTAAATTAGGACTAAATATGCATTCAATCATGCAAAAATCAATACCACAAAAATTATCCTAATCTAATATCAGTCTTAACCTTAATCAAAAAGAAAACTTACTCACACATATTCATTAATGTAACATAAGTCATGGTCATAATATATGGTTGCATTGATTAAATCTGCACAATTAAAATAAATAAGGAATTAAAAAATTAAAATTATGAAAAAAAGAACACCCCTTCTCTCACAGCTGAATTTTCTCGTGCCACTAGCTTCTTCTCTTCTTTACTTGCCACCTCCTGCTTTGTTTTGATGTCTCCACTAGCTGGTTTAACTATTCTATTCTCTACCAGTTGTCTCAACATCATCTTATAACCAGCTGCTTCAACATCATATTATAACTAGCTGCTTCGTTGTTTCTCCTAGCCACCAACTGCCTATGTGTCTTCATCTTCACCAGCTCTTCTTTATTCTCCACTAGCTCTTCCTTATTCTCCAGCTTCTATGTGTGTGTTCTCCACCAGCAGCTAACGTGTTATCTCCACCAGCCTTTTGGACATAGAAGCTTCAACATGGATGCTTCCACTTAGCTTCCTCCCACGTACTCTCCTATGTCATCTTATGACTAATAAAAATTATGGTTTGGTGCTCCTTTCAAGCTGCTTCGTTGTTCTCTCTAGTTGCCTAGATCTCAAGCCACTA
Source organism: Erythroxylum reticulatum (assembly GCA_025504915.1). NCBI lineage: Eukaryota > Viridiplantae > Streptophyta > Magnoliopsida > Malpighiales > Erythroxylaceae > Erythroxylum > Erythroxylum reticulatum. The sequence goes on along the minus strand of JANSVA010387399.1, from coordinate 21,633 downwards.
GCCTCAACGTGTTTTTTGCTTTTTCAGCCATAGTTGCAAAGTGTTCTTTGTCTTCTCCCTTAGCTCACGCATAAACCTTTTTTTTTAAAGCACCAACTGTCGTCTTCTCCTCTTGCCACAACTCCCCAGCTAACGACTCCTCTATAGTGGTGTAACGTGGGTGATATGAATCATTGGAGTCTTTCTTTCCTTGCCACCTCCACTTCACACACAGCTGCTAGCTTCATTCATTTATTTTCATGCCACTAGTTGCTTCTTTATTCACGCCACCAGTTGCTTTAATTTTGTTTTCTTTTGTTGTGCCACAACTGTTTTTTCCCTTGATTGTGCTGCAGCTACTTTTTTTTTTTCTATTTCGCTGATGTGATGAATAATATTAGTGGTCCACCTTGTCATTTTATTCACGCATAACACACCTCAACATTTTTCTTCAACAGCTATCTTCATCCACCACTTCAGCATTTTTTCTCTCCAACTGTTTACATGATGTGACAAATTAAATTGCTGCTTGCTCTTGGTCCACTTGCGTCCCCTCTTCAGCACCAACGTAGCCCATGCTGCCTTCTTTTTCTTCTATTCTTTCCACACAGCCCATGCCTAAGCCACCAAAACTGACACAGATTACCTCCTTTCTACTGTAGCTGATGTGTGACAATTTAACTTGTAGTCTACTTTTCTGTTCATTCTCAAAAACTCTTGCAACCAACACCACCTTCCAACGCTGCCATTTCTTCTTCATTCTCTTCAGATTACGCTGTCATTTTGGAAAGTTGTCATTTTTTGGCCATCTTGTCTATTAAATCACATTCTTGCATGCAAAAACATGCACTCGTTAATGTTTTCTAGAGCTTTTCTTTCTTGATGCTTTTAAACCTTCCAAATTCAATATGTGCCTAAAATTAAAATAAATAACTTTTAATTAGTCCAATTTAAATATTAAATGGAAAAGAGTCTAGCAAATTATGTATCTAAAATCAATATAAAATGTCCATTAATAATACCCCACACTTGAATTGTTGCTTGTCCTTAGGCAACTTACTTAGATCACAACTAACATATTCTGTCATTTCATTTTTAACGAAAATCAAGTGCTTGCAATCTCTTAAACTTCGACAAACTCAAGTATCAAGCTACTACATATATCATAACCTTTTCATCAATATTCATAACACAAAATCAAAGGCAGATATCTTTGATCAAAAGTAAGCATAGAATTAAAATGGACCTTCCTCGCAATATTCACTCATGTCACTCAAGTGTATAAAGGTTGTGTTTCACTCAAAGCTTCCTCCAAGAGATTACACTACCATAAGCTTGCAAATTCACCTATTTTCACTATATAGAGTACATGCCATCGTGGATCAAAAGGGATTTTACTGAAGGTTGTAATGGGACTTAAGTTAAGGTAAAGTGAAAAAGGGCAAAGGCTACTCACAAGCATTCACAAAGTACTAAGTAATGTGGGAACATCAAAAAGAACTTTTAAAATGTGCAAACAGAAACACGGGACTATAACTACTCATCACTATCAAATGCTACTGTTTTGATCTTTTTTTCTTTTTTTCTATTTTGTAATAATAAACATAGAATAAGATAGTAGTAGCACAAATTAACAACAACTGAGTAGATGTACCTTTAAAACATCTCAGAATAACATGTAAAACAAAAGTCCCTAAATCAGGGAATCAAATAATTAGTACTTCATTCAACTTGTGAAAGGGTCAGGCTAAAAGATTTCAAGTTTCAATGCATTGTAATTAATACGAAAACAAACAAGGTCAAAGGCTCAAAGGGGGTAATAAGGGAAAATGACTTGGTGGGTCATTTAAGCTAAAGGTTAAAAGAAAAAGAAAGCCTTTATCATGTTTATAAAGCATGTAACTAGCAGTATCAAACAGGTTCATAACAAGTTCTGAAGGTAATCCATATAGGAAGCCTCACATACATCAAAGAAAATAAATGACTATGAAATGTATTCATGTAGCTCAAGACCTCACATGTGCTTAAATGAAAATCCATCAAAACTTCATACATTGCCTCATCACTCAGCATTAGTTATTGACTAAGTTTATGAAATCAACTACTTAAATCAATCCACATAGTTCACTATCCTCTCAAGCTGACTAATCCAAGTTCACGAATACAACTCAATTCTCCTTCCAACTACTTTGACAAAATCGTATGGTCAAATTCACCATGGGACCCAAGTTAGCTACCAACAGAGTCACAACCATTCAAGTGTGTATCTCTCAACATCAACGTCAATATCATAAACATCATTATACATATAATCTCAATCCCCCTACACTTAATATGAACACTGTCCCTAATGGTCAAGTAGTCAACAATCAAACACAAAGAGGGGAAAGAGGAAGAAGAAACTTCCCTGAAAAAGAATAAGCCAAGAACTCTTTGTCACCAACCACGCAAACCTAACGAAAACACAAAACAACTCAAAGAAATCCATTAATATAGAAAGAAATGCAAAGCAACAGCAAGAAAAGAAAAGAAAGAAAACTGTAGTCCAACTGAAAGGCATGCACTGCAATCAAAAAGGTGAAGTGTCATGAAGAGACAGTTGCTCCTCAAAGTTATCCATAAATCTGGGCACATACAATTTAGCTCGTTGTCTATTTACCTTGAACGAATTTTCATTTTCTCATTTTACCTCAAGGACCCCAAAAGGAAGGACGTAGATCACCTTGAATGGACCATACCATTATGACTTAAACTTCCCTGGAAAAAGACGAAGACGGGAGTTGTAGATCAATACTTAGTCTCCTACCTTAAAGTATCTATGGAGGAACTTCATGTCATGCCACTTCTTCACACGCTCCTTATACAGCTTCGAATTGTCATAAGCATCTAAAATGAACTCTTCCAGCTCGTGAAGTTGCATAAGTGTCTTAGCACCTGCAGGAGACAAATCAAAGTTAAGAAATTTGGTAGCCCAGTATGCACGATGCTCTAACTCAACTGGAAGATGACAAGACTTTTCATATACTATCTTTAATGGTGACATGCCTATGGGTGTCTTAAATGCAGTGTTATATGCCCAAAGTGCATCATCTAGCTTTAAAGACCAGTCCCACCTAGCAGTGTTAACAGTTTTCTCTAGTATTTTCTTTAATTCCCTGTTTGAGACTTCAACTTGTCCATTAGTTTGGGGGTGGTATGGAGTAGCAACCCTATGGGTCACCCCATACTTAGCTAATAATGAATCAAAAAGTTTGTTGCAAAAATGCAACCCCCATCACTAATGATAGCCTTAGGTGTGCCAAAACGTGTAAAAATATTCTTCTTCAGAAACTTAATAACACGTCTAGATTCATTTATGGGAAATACCTCTGCTTCCACACTTACTAACATAATCAACAACAACCAATATATATTGATTGGAGAAAGACTTAGGGAATGATCCCATAAAGTCTATACCCCAAACATAAAAAATCTCACAAACAAGAATGTTAGTCAATGGCATGTCATATCTCTGACTAATGTTTCCGACCTTTTGATACCTATCAAAAGATTTGAAAAATGCAAATGCATCCCTAAATAAGGTGGGCTAATAGAAACCACACTTTAAAACCTTATGAGTTGTCATAGATGCACCATAATGTCCCCCAACCTCTCTAAAATGACAATCATGTAACACAGAGGATATTTCCTCTTTAGGAATGCAGCGCCTAACAATACCATCCACACAAATCTTGTAAAGCAAAGGATCATCCCAAAGATAGTATCTTACCTCAGACAATTTTTTTTTCTTTTGAGCATAAGAAAGATAAGGGGGATAGGTATTACCAGCAAGGTAGTTTACATAGTCTGCAAACCAAGAAGTGACCGTCATAACCATCAGATGCTCATCAGGGAAAGTCTCCTGAAGGTCCTTCTTTGTTGCACTCTCCATGGAAACTTCATCTAACCTTGATAAATGATCAGCTACAAAATTCTCGACTCCCTTCTTATCCCTTAGCTTAATGTCAAATTTTGCAAAAGTAATACCCAACGAATTAGTCTTAGTTTAGCGTCGTGTTTTGTCATCAAGTATTTCAAAGCTTCATGGTCAGTATACACAATCACTTTAGACAAAACCAAATATAAACGAAACTTGTCAAAAACAAACACAACCGTTAACATCTCTTTTTCCATGGTGGTGTAATGGCGTTGTGCACTGTTTAGTGTCCTACTTGTATAAAAAATGAGATGAAAGATCTTAACTTATCTTTGGCCTAAAACAGCACCCACTGCATAATCACTTGCATCACACATTAATTCAAAAGGAATAGACCAGTCAGGAGATATAAGAATAGGTGAAGTTATAAGCATATCCTTTAACAATTGAAAAGATGTCAAACATTTATTGTCAAAATTAAACATAAAATCTTTTTCAAGCAAGTCAATCAAAGGTTTAGCAATCTTAGAAAAATCCTTAATGAACCTACGATAAAAACCAACATGGCCTAAGAAACTTCTAATGGATCTAACATTGTTTGGTGGTGGAAGTTTGTTAATGACATCAATTTTTATTGGGTCTACCTCTAGACCTTTGCTAGAAATTTTGTGACATAAAACAATGCACTCCTGTAACATGAAATGACATTTTTCCTAATTTAGCACTAAATGGGTCTCTTCACACCTAATCAAGACTTTCTCTAAGTTATCCAAGCATGCGTCAAATCAAGTACGAAACATAGACAAATCATCCATAAAAATTTCAATAAAAGATTCAAGCATATCAGAAAAATAGCCATCATACATCTTTGAAATGTAGCTGGAGCATTGCATAACCCAAATGGCTTGCATCTATATGCAAATATACCATAAGGACATGTAAAGGTTGTTTTCTGCTGATCTTCTGAGACTATTGAAATCTACAAATATCCACTATATCCATTTATGGCACAATAAAAGTCATATCCAACTAATTTCTCAATCATCTGATTAATGAAAGGTAAAGGAAAATGATCTTTCCTGGTGGCATCATTCAACTTCCTATAATTTATGCACATTCTTCACCTAGTTACCTTCCTAGTAGCTATTAATTCATTTTTCTCAATTTTAACCACAGTGGTGCCTCCTTTCTTGGGCACCACATACACAGGACTAACCCAATCAGAATCAGAAATGGGATAGATAATACCTACATCTAGAAGTTTTACTATCTTATCTTTCACTACCTCCTTGATGTGTGGGTTAAGTCTCCTCAGGGGCTGCACTATCGCCTTGCTTCCATCCTCCATGAAAATGTGGTGTGTGAAAAAGGAAGGGCTTATACCCTTGATATCTATAATGGATCACCCAATGGCCTTCGTATCCTGTAGTAACCTTAACAGTTGCTCCTCCATAGCACCTGACAAATAAGAACAAATGATAATTGGTAAGTATTCAGGTGGGTTAAGATAAAGATACTTCAAATGACTCGGAAGAGGTTTAAGGTCAAGAGAAGGGGGCTCTTCAATTGAAGGCTTCGAAAATAGCTTGACTGGATGTTGGAGAGGCTCGTATGCTCTATAATGTGTCCACTATGCCTGCTCCAACTCAACTACAGTATCCTCCAACTCTTCTTAAAATTCTTTCCCTAACTCTTCGATCATTCCTTGCGTTTCCCCTTCTAACAAATCTACACAAACAATAGAAGAATCATCAGCATCAGAAGAATAAATATCAATAAAATGGAAAGAGTCAAGAGTAGAAGGATGCTTCATAGCATTAAACACATCAAACACTAGTTCTCCATCTTGAAGTCTCAAAATGAGATTTCCACGTTGCACATCGATGATGGTTCGTGTAGTGGCTATGAAAAGTCTCCCAAGAATGATTGGGATGTCTATATCTTCCTTCATGTCAAGGACTAAGAAATCCACCGGGAAGATGAACTTCTCAACATTAACCAATACATCCTCAATGATTCCCCTTGGATAAATGATTGACCTATCTGCCAGCTGAAGTGAAATAGTTGTGGGTTTGGGCTCTACCAATCCTAACTTCCTAAAAATAGAAAGAAGCATTAAGTTAATGCTCGCACCTAAATCCATTAAAGCCCTATCTATATGTAAATAACCAATAATACAAGGAATAGGAAAACTCCACGGATCCTTAAGCTTCGATGGTAGCTTTCTAGACAATATCACCGAACACTCCTCATTCAGCTTCACCGTGGCATACTCCTTAAGCCTTCTCTTATTAGACAAATTTTCTTTCAAAAACTTAGAATAAGAAGGAATCTATGCTATGGCCTTAACAAAATGAATGTTTATATGCAACCTTTTAAATATCTCGAGAAAATGACCAAATTGTTTATCTAATTAAATACCTTTCATCCTTTGAGGATAAGAAATTCGAGGTCTTATCGGATGTGTGATGGGGTCAACAAATAACCTTGGATGATCCTCTTTTTCAACTGATGCTTCTTTGGCCTCTTTGCCACTCTCCCGACTTTCTTCTTCTTCACTTTTTTCCACTTCTTTATCCTTCTAATTCTCCTTAACTTCTTCAAGTTGTCTTCCACTCCTCAATAAGATTACCTTTGCTTGTTCTATCAGGTTGTCCTCAATAGTGCTAGGCAATGAACCCGAAGGTCTTTCCTTCAACAAACTTGCAATCTAGCTCATATGATTCTCCAAATGTCTGATAAAAGATTCTTGGTTCTGCATCCTAACCTCGGTAGTAGAGATGTACTTTGAGAGTACCTCTTCAAGATTAGATTTCTCTGTTGGCATAGGATTAGGAGCCTTGAAACCTAGAGGTGGATGTCTTTGAACATTGGATGACTGTGGTTGTGCCACCTGATCGTTCCGCCAAGATAAATTTGGATGATTTTTCCACCCTGGGTTATAGGTATTAGAATATGGGTCCCCTCACTTTCTGTTGTAATTGCCCACATAATGGGCCTCTTCTATCTCTTGAGCAAAAGGATTCCTGACTTGACACTCAGAAGCTGTATGAGAATCTCCACTGCAATGCTCGCATAAATCATAACTCTTTAAAGAAAAACTAGCTCCTCCTCTCATACTGTGCATTAGATTATCCAACTTCTTCGTAAAAAAAATCCATATGAGCAAATAAAGCCACTGTATTGTCTACTACATGAGCTCCTATAGGTTGTCTCGGATGCCTTTTTGTATGATACTGAAAGCTACTAGTGGCCATCTCATCAATAAACTTGTAGGCTTGATTTGGTGTTTTCCTTATTAAACTACCTCCTGCGGCAGCATCTATGGTACTCCTGTTCGATGGGGTCACTCCTGTATAAAAAGTATTGACCTACTACCATGTAGAGAACCTATGACTAGGACACTGTGCCAACATATCCCAAAATCGTTCCCACACTTCATATAAACTTTCATTTTTATATTGAGTGAAGGAAGTGATCTCATTCTTCATCTTTGTAACCTTGGCATTAGGGAAAACTTTCACCAAAAATAATGTCATCATCTCATCCCATATAGTAATTGATCCCGACTACAAACTAGCCAACCATGCTCTAGCCTTATCCCTTAAAGAAAATAGGAATAACCTTAATCTCATCGCATCATCCGACACTCCATGGTAGTAGATGTAATGCTGTGAGGAATCTCAAAACTCACAGCTGTGATTATCGGCCTTATAATTGGAGGCATGGGTCTATTGTTGTGCCCCATAGTCAAATCCATCATAGTTAACTCCCTTCTCTCTTTAGTATGTGGCATCAATCTCTCCTCGTGTTATTCCATCTTTACAAATCGTTCTTCTCTATTCCTTTCTCTTATGTTACTACTCCAAGCTAATCTAGTTTCCTTGCGCAACCTGTGAGCAATTTTTTCAATCTCAATATCTAGTAGCAAATTCTCGAGCTTTTGACCATGAGTGAGTATAAACAAAATGGAATAAATAAAAAGAAAATAATAACAGAGATAAGAATGGAAAATCAAACACACCGAAGTAAAGCAATCAAGCAAACAACTAAAATACTAAAATAAAAAATGAATCAAGATTAAATCTGAGATAATTAACACTTTCTAACCTAATGACTCATAATAAGGAATCTATTCCCTGAAAACGGAGCCAAAAACTTGTTGTTGTCTAAAAAAAACAATATGAATTGAATTCTATCTAGACCAATTAGAGGTAAGTGCTCCCTATCAATAAGTAATATAAAACGGTAAGAACCAGATATTGTACCTAAGGGAATTCCAACATTTAAGAGAAATAAATTAAATGATGAAAAATTACTTGGATGATTAGGAATTGATTTATTTAAAAATAAAATAAAATAAAGTAAGCAAATCAAGGAAATACAAAAAATGCAAGGTATGAATTAAAAAATGACTAGATTTAATCAAATGACAGAAATCAGTTAAGGTATCGGAGTTCAATTAGATTGGATACTAAAAATTGTAATGGTGGATTAATCTAGGAATTACTTCACTTAAGGAAGTCGAACCCAATGTTCATGGGAATTTCCTTCTCTTCTAAATCTGAGTCACCCATTTGGTTCATAGATAATTCGGAATAAAAGGAGTTCAATATAAGAAGCCTAAAACTAAGTTTGTTAATCCTAGGTATCCTCCAATAAGATCCTAACGTTGGTCTATATCTTAGTCTCAAGTATGTCGCTTGATTAATTTTCTGACAAATTAAATCCCATTGGTTATGGCATTCAATCATCTAAGGTCTTAATCTAGGTGATCAAGCTAAATTAGGGCTAAATATGCATTCAATCAAGCAAAAATCAATACTAGAAAATTATCTTAATCTAATATCAATCTTAACCTTAACCAAAAAAAATACTCACATATATTCATCAATGTAAAATAAATCATGGTCATAATATATAGTTGCATTGATTAAATCCACACAATTAAAATAAATAAGGAATTAAAAAATTAAAATTAAGAAAAAAGAACACCCCTTCTCTCGTAACTGAATTTTCTCACACCACTAGCTTCTTCTCTTCTTTGCTTGCCACCTCCTGCTTTGCTTTGGTGTTTCCACTAGCTACTTCAACTATTCTCTTCTCCACCAGCTGTCTCAACATCATCTTACAACCAGATGCTCCAATGTCATCTTGCAACTAGATGCTTTGTTGTTTCTCCTAGCCACGAGCTGCCTACGTGTCTTCATCTCCACTAGCTCTTCCTTATTCTACAACTTCCATGTGTGTATTCTCCACCAGCTTCTAATGCGTTATCTCCACCAGCTACTTGGAAATAGAAGCTTTGACGTGGATGCTTCCACTTAGCTTCCTCCCACGTACTCTCCTATGTTATCGTGTGACCAATAAAAATTATGGTTTGGTGCTCATTTCATGTTGCCTTCGTTGTTCTCTCTTGCTACCTATGTCTTAAGCCACCAACCTCAACATGTTTTTCGATTTTTTAGCCATAGCTGCAACGTGTTCTTTGCCTTCTCCCTCAGCTCACGCATAAACCTTTTTTTATTCATGCACCAGCTGTCTTCTTCTCCTCTTACCATAACTCCCCAGCTAACATCTCGTCTATGGTGGTGTAATGTAGGTGATATGAATCAATAGAGTCTCTATTTTCTTGCCACCTCCACTTCACGCACAACTACTGGCTTCGTTCATTTATTTTCACGCCCACCAGTTGTTTCTTTATTCACGCCACCAGCCATTTTATTTTTGTTTTCTCTTATTATACCGCAGCTAATTTTTCCTTTGATTATGTTGTAGCTGCTCTCTTTTTTTCTATTTCGCTGATGTGACGAATAATATTGGTGGTTCACCTTTTTGCCATTTTATTCACGCACAACACACCTCAATGTTTTTCTACAACAGCTATCTTCATCCACCATTTCAGCGTTTTTTCTCTCCAACTTCTTACGTGATGTGACAAATTAAATTGCTGCTTGCTTTTGGTCTACTTGCACTGCCTCTTCAGCACCAACGCAGCCCATGCTGCCTTCTTTTTCTTCTATTGTCTCCACATAGCCCATGCCTAAGCCACCAAAACTATTGCAGATTACCTCCTTTCTATTATAGCTGATGTGTGACAATTTAACTTGTAGTCCACTTTTCTGTTCATTCTCAAAAACTCTTGCAACCAACACTACCTTCCAACGCTACCATTTCTTCTTCATTCTCTTCAAACTACGTTGTTTTTTCGGAAAGTTATCGTTTTGTGGCCATCTTGTCCATTAAATCACATTCTTGTATGCAAAAACATGCACTCGTTAACGTTTTCTAGAGCTTTTCTTGCTTGATGCTTTTAAACCTTCCAAATTCAATATGTGCCTAAAATTAAAGCAAATAACTTTTAATTAGTGCAATTTAAATATTAAATGGACAAGAGTCTAGCAAATTATGTATCTAAAATCAACATAAAATGTCTATTAACAATAGTCATTTTTTGTATAGTTACATCTCATTTACACTTCAAATCTAAACGTAATCATCCATATAATCCATTATTTTTAAGCATTGAAAACAAAACAGAAACCTTTCATTCATTCATCAAATTCCAGTACAACTTTAACATCAACCCTATATATCACTCATCTCAATTTAATCATCATGAATGTTTCTATTTAACATGCCATAGAGATAAAAAAATCACTTACTTGTTTATCTCAAAACCTCTTCAATCTTCAAGATAACAATCCCTCCAAATATGGAAGGACAATGTATACTCCAAAAATAAGGTAGGAACATAAGGGTTTCAATTGCAAGGTGAAAGTTACAAAATTTGGGCAAAAATTCAAGGGTTAGAGAGATTATGTAAGTGTGTTGTTGGTAAGAGAAAGGAGAAACCATAAGACCAAAACATAGAAGAAGGTGGTCTTGCAAGTGTGAGAGACGTGGGTGTAAGTGTGTGGTGGAGAAGGTGGACATATGTCATGCTAAGTGTTATGGTAAGACCTAACATTATGTCTTCTACTTCAGCTTCCATTCATCACTCTATAATTAGTGCATTTGTCTCATAATCACTAGGCCATTTGTCACCCAATTAAACCACCATTTGTCACTCATTTAATCAAGCCATATATCACACTATTACTAATGCCATGTGTCACTATTTCTTAGGCTTGATTAACCTAAGTTCCCATGTATCAATTTATCTTGCCAATTAATATTTTTCCTAGACTAGATGCATATAACACTTCATCAATCACCCAATTGTGACAAAAAAATTCCAATTCACTAATTGTAGTCCATCAAACTAGAATTCAAGACATGATCAATTCACATTCATGAAATCACAAAATAAACATTTAAAATCTTTCATACCCCGGAATAAATCAATTGATTGCATAAACTATCTTTGCAATGTATACTAAATCATAATTCATGTATGTAAATGAATATGATGCAAGTAAATGAAATTCACTTAATCTATTCTCGTATGATATGACTCATATGACTTTATATAGCAAATAAATTCCTGAATGTAAGAATGAGCTATTACAATAGGAATATGAGAGAGTTCTCAGGTTACTTAGCAAGTAGATCAAGCATGGTGCGAGTTTTGGGAGAGTTTAGGACCTTGTATGAGCTGACTTGGCTAAGGATAAAATCTTAATGGACTAAGAACTTAGTATTTGCTCAGGTGGATGGACTATGGCTAATGGAGTTGTCATGGGTAAGCATTGGATGGAGCAGTGTGTTATTGGCTTGAATGAATTATCATCAAAGGATAGAGATAAGGAGATCTTGGATGATGTGGCAGATAAGATCACAATGGATGTACATCAGCTTTAAGAAATAAAGATCATGTGGAAGGATTATCTGAAGATAGAGGAGATCTTCGTGGATATCGATAATTAGTCATAGATAATGTAATCTTTTATCTTGTTATTGTGATGTAGCTTAATCCTATTAGATAGAGTCTTAATTGGATGGGGATGTCATCTATTAGTTAGTTTGATGTAATCTGATAAGGATAAGATTATGATCTTAGCTAGTAGAGTACTATTATGACTCTAACTTAGTCATCTAGAGATGCCTATAAACAACTTATTTGAGCCTTGCTCTCAGAATAAAGAGGAGAATTTTGTGAGACATAGAGATTGAGAAATTATTCCTTTGTATATTTTGAGGGAAGTAATAAAGGTTTGCTTTTAGTTGTATCTTTTTCTCTTGTTCTTATTGTTACTTTTACTATTCTAGTACTTTCGTAATTTTCTTACGAGTGTGAGAGTTAAACACTACGAGGGTCATGAGGCGTTTGTGAGCAAAGGGTTTGACATAGCTAGTGAATAAGTTCATGCTAGAAGGAAAACCTTTGTAATATTATGTAACATCCCGTTATCCCATGTTAAGGGTTAAAACCCTAGAATACTATACATAAGAGTTTATTGAGAAGTTAGAAAGTGCATTTCATGCTCATGCATAATACAGCATACACACACATGTGATTATTACTCATTGCGCACATTAAAATGATTGTACATATATTCATTGACATATTCTGAGTATAATTGATATATAACTGATTTTATTGAAAATTGTGGATACTATGTATTGAAAATTGTTTTGGAGAGTATAATTACTTATTTGAAAATTTTGGTAAAATTTAGAAAATTTTTGAAATTTTGAGTATTTTTGGACTAGAAAAATGTCAAGTGATAAGATAATTGATTTATAGTGGTAGAAATGAGTATCAAATGGCAGTTGAAATAATTGGCTAATGGTATTAGAATTTGTTCAGAATAAGATATTGAAAATTGAGAGAAAAGTATAGTAGAATTTGGAGACAGATGGACTAGTTAAATAAAAAACCAAAGGGAGACTATAAGAAAGTTGTCACTTGCCACACCATATGATACATCCCACAAAACTCTCTAAAGTTAAAGACCATCTTCACTTTTATTGTCTTTCACTGTAGTCATTGTTCTCACCTTCTTTTATTTCTCTTCATTCGTCCTTCATCTTCTTCACCTATGATATTTAGTTTCTCACTCTCTCAACTCAAGTTTTGTTCTTACCCTTCTTTTTACTATTATTTAGTTATCTTCTTCACTGTCACTAAAATACCTATCCCTACAATCTTTGATTGTTGATGATTGTGTTATATTGGAAAGCTAGGGTTCACATTATTTTGAATAGTTTAGAGTTTTACCATATAAGTAACGTGTTTATTCTCATAGGTTGTTTGAATATGAAACAATTTAAGAGATTAAATGATAATGAAACATGAATTATGATAGTTAGCAGTTAAATGTTTATAAAATGAGGATGTATATTTGATGAAACTAAATGAGAAACTAGGGTGTACCACATGTCTTTCTTTTGCATATTTGATGATCAATATTTTATAATATGTTGAAATGATTTTTGAGATAGAAAGATCATGGAAAATATGTATAAAAAGAGTAGAGAAATTTCATGAAAAGATGATATACGTATGCTCTATTTTCACTGTTATGAACGTGAATCTCTTTGGGTGTTTTAGAGATAAACTAAAATTGAGTCTAAAGTTAAGCGAAAAGGAGTAATGTGAAGTCGTGATATGGGAAGGATTAAAATGATCAATTGAGATGAAATAAAGGTAATGATGAAGATGAAGAGCAGAAAATTCGATGAATGCATATTTGATATGTTCAGTTTTGATGTTTTTGATCAATCATAGGTTTTGATTTTTGTGTTTGAAAGAGTTGAGCTGAAATGGAAGTGTGAATGAAGAGGAAATAATAAGGACATATGTTATAAATGATGGATTTAGTAAAAGAGATAAAGAAGAGATGAAAAATCTGCAATTTCGTAAAATTTGGAGAACATCCTCTGTCACGATCATTCACACAAGCACGATCGTGATAGAAAGGAAACCTTAAGGGAGTCACATGATCATACAGATGCACGATCATGACTGAGATAAGAAATTAGGCAATGCATAACTGTGCGTCCATAAACACGATCATGACAAAAAGTAACCTCAGAGGAGTTGAACGATTGTGTACAAACACGGTCGTGATAGAGAGGAGATATCCGAAAATGCACGATCATGCACAAGCATGATTGTGATAGAGAATAACCAAAAGGAAGTGCATGATTGTGCACAAGCACGATGTGACAGTGAAGGTGCAATGCCTTTTGACAGTTTTTGATACCCTTCACTATTTTGACTATAACTTCTTTTTCAGACCTCCAATTGACTTGAAATTTAGACCACGAACTTCTCAGATATCTTCTTTCATCTCCAATAAGTTTCATGGCCATCTAAATTCATTAAGAAAGGATTATAATGATTGATTGATGAATTTAGGATGAAAATGATGAAGTGTGCTAGAATATTGTTAAATGGAGTGTTTTCACTGAACAACCATTTGTATTTAGGCCATATCTTGATTTGTATATATCTAAAGTTTTGATTTAGATTAGACTAGAGACATATGGATACAAAATTTAAGAAGGAGTTAAATTTTAATTCTATCTCTAAGAGTTTCAAATTTTGGCTCAAAGTTGAGTACTCAGTACTATTGCAATTTGAGTACAGTCTGAAGTATTTTCAGTATAACTTGCAGAATACTAAATCAAATTGTATGAAATTGGTTTCATTAGAAATTTAAGAAATAGAGAAACCCTTATTTAGAAGAAGTTATTGCCTAAATACCTCAATTTCCTTATTATAATGACCATTAAAAAATTGACCTAAAAAATCTGTTTTGAGAAAAAGCTGGAATGATCAATTGAGTGATGAACTTCTAATGAGTTTGTAATATTAAGGTGTAAACCTAAGTTTAGATTAGACATATACGAGTTTCTAACTATGAATGATCATGAGATGAAAATAAAGGAAAAATACCTAGGATTGTCATTAAGCAGGCACTGTAATGAATACTTATAATTGTGCAAAGTTGTGATATGTGTAAATGTGTATGTTTTGTATGATTTAGAAGAGTGATTTGAGTGACCGCATCCAGATGTTGCTAGGACTTTGAGGCAATAGCTTTCTGATGCAAACTGTGAGTAACCTAGTTGGTCTAACTTAAAAAATTCTTTGTTTTAAATAATGTATTGAATTAATTTGTGAATGTGATTGTGTTGATTCCGAACATTAAGTGCCCGAGGCGTTTGATGCATAACTGGGATATTGAAAGTGCTCCTTGTATGTGAATTTGATAAAAATAAGTGTACTTAATATAACTGTTGAATGCCAGACTAAGGTCCGATGATAAATGTGAATGAGAATGCGATAGTGAATATGACTGTGTAATATTGAGCACTTTTGATTAACTGGATATATGAGATATATTTCATTACATGAATGCATGAACAAATAATGACAGTTGTGGCCTAAGTAGCCACCAAAAAAGAACTTAAAGCTCAGACTATGATTAAGAGCCAAAGGCTCGCATTGTATAATGAGTCTTGTATCCCCAATGGATAAGGGAAAATTATCAATAAGCCTAGTATGGACAATAGATACGAGACAGTTACGGGCACTTAGTCACAAGAATGTAATAATCAGAAATAAGTCTCATGAGCATTGCATATACATTTAAGATGTATGTTCAAATGATTGAAATGTATTTTTGAATTTTGTTGAATAAGAACGTAAAAATTGTGAACAAAGTGTTACATGATGTTACATGATGATAAATGAAATGAAATGAATTATGTGATTATATGTGTTGACGTGTTATATGATTTGAGTGGACCATCGAGGATGGTTAAGTCACTGAGTTTGCAAAACTCACCAAAATTGTAATGTTGACATTTCAGGTTCGAGAGAGATGATATAGCTTTTAAGTCAAATTAGAAGAGAACTAGCATTGATTTTTGGATAGAAGACATAGCTCAAAGGTCGGTCAGCTGAGACTAAAGGATCTTGTTTACAACTTTTGTATAATTCCTCATGTATGTAGCATGTTTTGAATACAGAGATCTAAACTTTGATTGGTTTTGATAATGTACATGTATGGATGTTTTGTAAAGCTACAATGTATATTCGGTTTTTATGATATGAAATGAGGAATTTTGGGTATTTAAATACTGTGATATTTACGCTTTGAATGATGATGCCATGACTAAGTTAGTGGCGTGACCACTCTAGCATGCCACCCTTAAGGGGTACGTACTCGGATATCTTTCAGGATGTCAGGTATGTGTCCTATGAGAGTGGGGTGATACACACTAACCTTAAAGATTGAACTACAAGTAGCTTCAAGTTCAAAACTTTGATTACATAAATACCCTGGAAAGCCAAAAGTTTGTATTGCTATCGTCCAAAATTTGAATAACATCATAACTTATGTTAATAACTTCTGTAGAGCTAAAGGATGATTTAATTGGATCAATAGAAAAAGTTGCCAAAAGTTTCTCCTTTCTAATTATTCAATCAACAGTGCCCTGTATTCCTTAAAATTCAAAATTGTTATAATTTTTCTTTAAAAACATAAAACCATGGGAACATAATGAATTAAGAGCAGTGAACTTTATTTGTGTAAGGAGTGATGTTGAATTACTTTTAACCTCTTCATTGAGCATGTTTGCAAACCTGGCAGCATAACAACTTCAAGTATATTACTCATTGGAAAGAACGAAGAACATCTAACTTCTCAATCTCTATGAGAACTTTCATCGAACACTTTACAGTCTTCAAAAATTAATCCCTAACTAACAACAAAATTTTGTCTTTTCCCTTTAGTCATCAATATTAACACATTAAAAAAAAATTCAACCATTAACAATCCAAATAAAAGCAAACCAATCAAACAGTATCCAAAAAACTAACCAACATCAAAGAATTTAATGACAATAATGAAAGTAGAAAAAAATTGAAGACCAAAGCATCAACGACTAACCTCCATCGATGATTCACCAGAGACCATGGAAGATAGTTCAAGAATAAATGAATACGACACTGATGGAGAAGAAGAAAAGAATAAAACCAAGAGCAAAAAGGTAGAAGCTTGGGGGGGGGGGTGTCTTTAAGTTTTTTTATTTAAAATGAAGCAAAAATGATGTCATTTGTTTATTTTTTAAATGCTCCAATCTTTGGTGATGATTTCAAATTTTCGTCACAAAAAGTGAAAGCTTGTGGTGAGAATTTTAACATTTTGTTGCCAAAACTGAAAGGCTTGTATTACGTTTTACTGTAACATCGCCAAAGGCTTTATATTTGGTGATAAAATACTAGACCTTTTGTGATGATTCATGTAAATCATCACTAAAAATACTCCTTTAGTGATGATACTTTAAATGTCTATACGTATTTTTGACAAGAACAAAGTACTAAAACAACAAGTATAGAAGAAGAAAATGATATTTGAGACTATAGAAAAAATGTCTTGCTTTATTGAGTATAAAACACATATATTTATACAGCAAAGTTATAACAAAAAAGCATAAATAATGCAATAAAATCTGTTGCATAATCTCCATAACAACTACTTCCTAAAGAATAGGTTATATTCCTTCACGACTAATGATTATCTTGACAGCTTCATTTCAGCATGTGCAACACATTTTTCATACTTCAGTACATCTTTTCAGTTCTTTTATAGCTTAAAATTTTTTCTAGCATTAACAGCAGCTCCTAGAACATGTCGTTTAACACTCCTCCTTGTCTTTGGAGCTGCAAACTCCAAGTTGTTTCCTTAAGTATTCAAATCTAGCTTTAGGAAGTCCCTTAGTTAGGATATTAGTTTTTTGATTTTCTATTTTGTAGTAGATCAGTTTTACTTCCCCTTTTTTTTATGCCTCTCTTAGAAAATGAAGTTTTATCTTGAAATGTTTTATTTTTCCATGGAACACTAGATTGTTTGTAATTGAAATTACAACTTGATTGTCCACAAATATTTGTGTGCTTTCTTTTTGATCCATATGCAGATTTGTCATCAGTTTCTTGATCCAAATGGATTTATTTACAAAAAAAAGAAAAGCAGTAGAAACATATTCTACTTTTGATGTGGATTGGGCTATGACTTCCTGTTTCTTGTAACACCAAGAAAAAAATTCCAGAACTAAGGCTAAAGCAGTGACCTGAAGTGCTTCTTATATCATCTACACATCTAGCCTAATCACTATCAGAATAGCCATGCAAACTAAAAAGTTTAACTTGACTAAACCTTATCCCATAATCAATTGTGCCCTTAACATATTTAATAATTCTTTTTGCAACTTGTAAATGAATTTCACTAACAAAGTTCATGTACTTTGATAATAGACTCACAACATGCACGATGTCTGGTCTAGTTGCAGTCAAATACATCAAGCAGCCAATTAGGCTCTTGTACAACCTTTTCAGTTCCATTTTCTTTGTAAAATATCTCCTTTTGATTATTAGAGCTGCAGTTGGCTTGCACGTCCTCCATGTTGAATTTCTTGAGGATTTCTTTAACATATTTCTGCTGCCATATGAAAATCTCACTCTGCATTTGTTGTAACTCCATGCTAAGAAAGAAAGTCATCCTCCCAATAATTTTCATCTCAAATACATCTCTCATTTCTTCCTTAAACTTGTTATGAAGCTCAACACTGCTTCCTGTGACAAGTAAATCGTCAACATATAGAGATACAAGTATTTCATCAACAACTTCCTAATATAGAAAGTAAATTGACTCAGGCTCTTTTTAAAGCCCAAGCCTATAAGGTGTGTGTCAATTCTACTATAATAGACCCTTGTTGCTTGCTTTAAACCATATAGGGCCTTTTTAAGCAAATATAAATTTTCCTCATGTCCTTGAACAATAAAGCCTTCAGGTTGTTCCATAAATATTTCCTCCTCTAAGTATCCATTAACGAAGGTTGACCTGACATCCATCTAATGTATGATCCATCCTTTTTTAGCAGCTAGTGCTAGCAACATTCTTATGGTATCCAATCTAGAAACTGGGCCAAAAGTCTCAAAGAAATCCACCCCAAACATCTGAGTATATCCTTTAATAACCAGCTTTGCCTTGTACTTGTTCACAGAACCATCAGGATTAAGTTTGGTTCTATAAACACACTTAACTCTTATGACTTTTTTTTTATGTAGGTTTATTCACTAGCTCCCAGGTCTTGTTCTTCTCATTCATTTTGAGCTCCTCCTTAATTGTAGTAATCCATTTTTGATATGTTGTAGCTTTTTCATACCCTATAAGCTCTATTATAGAAACATTACACCTCTGATAAAAATCAAAGAGTGATTTGGTTCCTCTGACAGGTTCATCATCTTCATCATTATTCTCCTCCTAGAACTCAAACATTTTGTCATTCTCCTATCTGTAATGATCTAACTCAATGAATTGAACATCCCTATTGGCAATTACCTTATTGCTTTGTGGAAACTAGATTTGTAGGCCTTTGAAATTGAGTTGTAGCCTATAAAGATACTTGGTTCTAATTTTTTATCCAATATGTCTCTCTTAACCTGAGGAATGTAAGAGAAACACAAGTAACCAAATATTTTGAAATTAAAAAGCCTTAGTTTGTAGCCATATCATCCTTTAAATGACCAAATATTTTGAAATTTAAAAGCCTTAGTTTGTTGCCATATCATCCTTTAAATGGAGTCCTTTTCATTAAGGCTTTTATTAGCAATTTGTTGAGTAAAAAAACTGATATGCTTGCAGCTTCGCCCCAAAACTTCTTCGACATCCCTTTTTCATGAAGCAGACATCTTATCATCTCCATAATTATTATGTTCTTCCTCTCCACAATTTCATTTTTTTAAGGAGTGTAGGGGGCAGTCAATTGGTGCTTAATGCCTGCATCTTTACAAAACTTGTGAAATCTACTAGGGGTGTATTCAGTTCCATTATCTGATCAAATCACCTGCATTATGCATCCACTTTGAGTTTCCACCTAAACTTTAAACCTCAAAAAAATGTCAGCAACCTCAGATTTAAGTTTCATGAAGTAAATCCAACATATTGATTTCTTATTTGTGTAATGCAGCCTGCTCCTCTTTCAACAAATTCAAGGTAAATCTTTTGCCTTTCATTCGAACTTTGAATACCTCTCTTCCATCGACATCCTTGATCATGTAACTTTTTTCCTAAAAAAAGTAATAGCCTTTCTCCAATAACTAAACAACACTCAAAATGTTTTGATTAATATTAATAACATATAACACATTAGGGATAAGTTTCAAACCTGAGAGGCCTTCAAATGCCACTGTTCCTTTGCCTTTTACTGTAATATATGACTCATCCCTAATTTTGACTTTTGAAATCAGAGACACATCCAGAAATTTTTTTGAGTGGGGGAAATATTCAAACCACCCTTATATTACTAAAAAAGATGCAAATACTTGTACATTTGATAAACAAAAAATTACATTATTATCTTGAGCTTCTTACATATAAGTGTATAATCTATTAAAATTGTTCCCTATAAGTCCTCATATTTTAATATCGCTGTAAAATTTTCTCATTGTCAATACTATTGAAGACATCTTTCTTAATATATGTAATCAAACAACAATTCATCCAATAATCTCCAATCTGATTGTGCAAGTGATTTTTCACTATCTCCATTGCAGAAAATACTCTTTCCACCGATGCAGTAGCAATAGGCAAAATCAAAGCTAATCTCATAAGTAAAGACATCAAAAGTTACACAACATCCTTTTTTGTTTCAAATAGCTTCTTGGCAAGATCTCTAATCCCATTTAATATTGAAAATTGATCATCAGATTGTATATCAACAATATAATTGTCAAGTTGATCACCAAGAGTAATAAGCTCTATTTTAGAGAAACTAGAAGGATAAAATTTAGTAACTTGAATCAATTTTTGCTTATCAAAAGCATAAAAAGAGTCATTTGGATTCAAGCACGACACGTAAATAAGCAACTTGGTATTTACCTCATTGAAGTGATTGTTGGGCTCTTAAATTTGCATGCCAATCACAATGTAAAATAATTCCACTTGATAATGATACAAATTCGTCATTTTTTGTACTTTTCACCTTGACCTTCCCCAATGTAAGAAATTTTCATCCATATTTGGAATGGCAATATCGTGGTTCTCACAAAATGAAGATGTTTCATCAAATAAGGATTGCCACCCACCATCCCTCATCATTTGTAGTCGTTGTTTGGAAAATTTAATCAAAGAAATTGCGTTGATAATGTCTTGATCCTTCCATTGCAATGCTTGACATAATTAATTTGTGATGCCTAAGATTTTTTTCATTAAATGCAAGCTAAACACAAATTCAAAAGATTTGATAGAATCAAACAAAGCATACACTTCACCTTTTTACTTTGAAGTTGTGCCTTCTTCCATAATGATCACTAGAACATTAACTATAGAGTCAAACATCATGATTAAGCTTGATAATGTTCTATAATGTATGTCCCAATGTGATATTTGAAGAGAAGTTTCTTGATGTAAACCTTTACCACTTAAAAGTTCACCATTTTCAGCCCTTCAACAATCTTACTAAATTGCTTCACCATTTTCAGCCCTTCAACAATCTTACTAAATTGCTTCTCATGAAGAAGATCTTTTCTCTTAAAAGAACCTCTAACTATGTTTGATAACTTGAGACTGTGTTAAATAAAAAAGCAATATGTACATGATTCTTGGCCACTGCAACAAGTGTTCATTGCAATTGGTGAGAGAAACAATGAATATAGTGAGATGAATTATTAAAAAATCAAAGTCTTCAAACCATTAATTGCTCTTGCATATTGCTAGCTCCATCATGGCCTTGCCCACATAGAGATGATATACTCAATTCATGCTTTTAAAACAATTCAT